>JAHWFP010004452.1:8683-21512 GCA_023313725.1 Lithobius niger
ATTCCAACACCGGATAAGAAAGAAAGACTCACTACAATCTAGGACGTGCACGGTTAACTGCGCCCGCGCCAGTCGCCATCTTGTTCCGGTTTCATAAAAGTTTTGTGTGTGTCGAAAAAGGTTGTTGTGTGTGCCAATAAGCCACCGTACGTTGCGATCACGCAGCTTTAAAATGGCCTGCAAACAACAATAAGCTATTGGAAAGCTATTTCCGCCCAAAAGGCATCGAAAATAGGTTTGTATTTGTATTATCTAAATTATTAATATCGTAGGCTATGCGAGCGAATCATCATTCGCGTGTATCATCGCGCAGCAGCACCAATGACTGCAGAGACGCTCAGAATCAGGGCTAGTGCTGCCATCTGTTGCCTCTCATGATATTAAAAATATAAAAAGCCAAGAGTGCTACAAACACTTCAGGGCGACTTTTCGAAAAATTTATTTTTTCGTCTTCAGGTTGCAAGATCACATATCTTCACATATCTTCTTATTTTTGAATAAGTTAAAAATATGTTAAAAATAATAAAAACCATAATTTCCCCACTCAAAAAAGGAAGAAAATATGGCGAAGCCCACCTGCCCAGCTGCTCCTTGGGAAACCGAGTTGCAAGTGAACTGAATGCAAATCTGGCTGCCTGCATCGTCATGGAGCAGTCCGTTTCAAGGCGTGTATTGTTTTACATGGTTTAATTTTTTTCTCTTATAATTTTCCAGTTTAAGATTTTTAATTGGCGGAACGAGTGAGCGAAGCGTAGCCTATAACGGACACCAAATTGCAAAATGTTGGTTGGTTGGTTGGTCCGTTGCACATTTTTAGTCTGGGTGGAGCCCAAACGAAAGGTCCGATTGGAATGAAATTTGGTATTTGGCAGCGAAGGTGGAAGCCCGATCTGACAGGGCAAAAAAGCTCGCAAGGCATACAACACGTCAGTAATAATTTTCGACACCTTTATTTTAATGTCTTGATCAGCTAATATGGAGTAAAAAGCAAGGTAACAGATTGTGTGAAGGCAAACCAAGCAGTGTTATACGTAAAAATACAAACAACGTTTCGAAAATTTTCAATTTTCATCATCAGGTTAGTAATAAAATTAAAGCATGGCAAAAGCCACTAAGTCGCCCTACGTTAAAAGCATAAAACAGTAATTTAAAACGGATAAAAACCCACCAATTTCTCCCCTCAAAAGAGGAAGAAATGGCAGCCGAAAAGCAACGACCCACCTGCTCCGTTGGGATGCCACGTCGCAAGGCAAGGTGTATGCAAATCACATAACGAATGCATCTCACCTTTGAAACACGTGACCCTGATTTGCATACACCTTGCCTTGCGATGTGGCATCCAGACGGAGCAGGTGGGTCGTTGCTTTTCGGCTGCCATTTCTGCCTCTTTTGAGGGGAGAAATTGGTGGTTTTTATCCGTTTTAAATTACTGTTTTATGTTTTTAACGTAGGTTGACTTAGTGCCTTTTGCCATGCTTTAATTTTATTGCTAACCTGATGACGAAAATTGAAAATTTTCGAAACGTTGTTTGTATTTTTATGTAGCACTGCTTGGTTTGCCTTCACACAATTGATCACCTAATAACAATATACACAAACCAACATGAGAACAATGAAATAAAAACCTACAAAATCTAAAAATTGGTTGCACCCAACACCACCAAATACTTACAAAAACAATTTTCAGGTGGGAAACCCACAAGTTAGGTTTTTGCCCTGTCAGAGGGTTTCCACCTTCGTTGCCTACCAAACGCTCGCAAAACTTGTTTGATTTGGTATATCGCTTGATACGCCCAAGAGTATTGCTGAGCTAAATTTTGCCGTATAAATCGAATAATTATTATGGAAGAAATTACAAATTTTCGAGTTAATTTCTAATACTCACCCATGATTGTAAATTTAGAATCCTGAATAGCTAAGGAATTCCGACGAAGCGTATACCATGCTGGTGGCAATCAAGTTAACTTTAAATAAAACACGGTAAATTAAATTTTGGTTGCTTCTTTCTAGCTGATAACCTTTTTCAACGTAACTCAATGAAATAATAACATTTGATCGTCTCATTTTAACCACTAATGGAACATCGCAACTATAAAAAACAAAAGGATTCCGTTATCGATACTCCTTAGCACCATTTGAAAAAAAAAATGAATGCTTGGAGGGATTACCGTCAGCATAGCGACTAAACTGGCATTTACGCTAGCGATGGGAATCCCGAACATGAAACCTAAACCATCGTATCACGGCGAAGCTATAGATACAAAACTTAACTATACAGCAGACGACATATTTAGCACACAACACGAAACAACAATATGTCTGCGTTTAATAGTTTAAAGATTCCTCGTTGCCATGGCAACGTACAGCAATTACGTGTAGTCTCGACACGGTGGTGTATTAATCAATAGGCCTAATCTCAAACGCAGCTGTTACTTAGGAAATAAAAGTGACAACTAAAAATTAGGCCTAAACGCTACAAATTAGGCCAAGAGGCTAAAGTAGGCCTAAGAGCTAACACTTTTTAACCAACAATATTGTGATCGTTACTGATGGATTTTAATGTGCTTTTAAGATCGCTATCACTGAGCGTGATAGAGGTGTGCGCCTTAATATTTTCATTGGTGGCGTTTTCAAAACTATAGTGTTATATACCAGCGGCAGTATTGCCAACCTGCTGAATCTTTTGATTATTGTTAAAAACTAACGCTCTGATGATTGTTTGGCTTACGGTTAAATGCTTTATTATTAACACTAGTTGTAAAGCCCGACATGAAGACGAGAAACTCTAGGAGTACAACTGCCCCATAACACTGAAATGTGTAATTTAAATAATTCCAGTTCTGTTGCGTCGCTCACTCAATCCATGTATCTTGTGATTCATTTCACCATCCTTCATTCATTTCCGTTACCCGGGAGCAGACGGTGTCTTTCAAGTCCTGTGGCCTGGTTCGTTTTTTTTCGCACTGAATCCGACTGCGCATTTTTGGTGTCTTTCTAAGACCTGTAACCCGGGAGCAGACAGATATTTTTTTTTGTTTTTCACTCAAGCCCGATTACGTGACTTCATGAAACCAAGTACAATGCCAGATGGAGAAGACATTTCTGCACAGCTTATATGAAGGCGGGCAAATGTAGGAGCACAGCTGCCCCATAACAGTAAAATGTGTAATTTAAATAATGCAGGTTCTTGAAGAGGGGTCATTGCGCTAAGGTTGCTTCGCTCACTCAATCCATGTATCCTGTGATTCATTTCACCATCCTTCATTCATTTCCGTTACACACATACATACAATGAAAATTAAGCACACAAAAAACAAAACATTATTAAGCTAAGCCGACCTGACGTACTTCTTGTGATTCCATTTGGCTAGTCTTATTTTAAAAACAGTTAAAGAAGAAGCTGTGACAAAATCAGGTCATTCCAAACATTAACCACACTGTTCGAAAAGAAAAATCAGCGGTAGTCACGCAAACAAAGTTGTATTATTAATTTTAATGAATAACTTCTCGTCCTACTGTCACCTCTGATGGTGAAAAAGCAGTTATAATCAAAATCACTCAAATTGTGTAAAACTAAATACAGGTGCAAACCTGTTTACGTTGCCTTTTGGACTTATATGTGTAAAACATTAAACGTAAGGATTAGGTCTGTTTTTAAGCCGTGCAATTCAGGAGAGACTACGTTTAAGAACTTAAGCCGGTCGCTGTAACCTTTTCCATTAAGTCCAGGTAGACACATGGTAAACGATTGCTGCAGCGACTCAATGTCCTATACGAGGTGAGGCGACCAGACTAGGCTTGCATACTCAAGATCGGTCTAACAGACACAGAAAGCCCAAAATAATGTTTTACGATCATTGGACATAAAACGTCGTTTACTCATAGCTGCTCGTTGTTGTGCAGTTTCAACAGTGTAATTGTAATGAGTGATGCTTATCATGTCACTTGTAAACCAGATGCCTAGATCACGAATAAATGTTTAAAGTTAGTGAAAATCGACTGAACTGTCCCTTTAATCTATGCCAAACTCAGTTGATCATTCTTTATGAGGCTTTTTCTGGCGTGTGTAAGCACCTCGGTGGTCTAACTATACCCGGTTCTGGTTTTGAGCTGAGCTAAATAGATTGTAGCAACCATGCAGGCGCTCAGAGGCAGGAAGCTTCCTGTTTTGTCGCACATGCGTGCTGCTGTTCATTAACCCGATTAGCCGGAATTCATTGCTTTTATCTTGTTCCTACGCAGACGTTGTTTGTGCTTGGCGGGGGTGGAGAGGCCTTTTTGGAACTGTTACTTCCCACACACACCCTGTCACGACGGACCAAACTCAACCACCAATGCAATTTCCCGACAGTGTTGTTTGATCCAGCGTTATCTCAGGGAGACATACATTACGTATAGAATCTATCTAAACAAAAACGTTGACAATGCAAAGAGACCAAGCTTTGAGTGTAGCCACGAAAGTTCGTGAGATATAAAAATGTACGGCCAACCTAAAAAGTTTATTTGTTCGGAATATAAAGTTACGCCAGTTTTATTCCTCACAACCTTTCGAGGCTAGAATCAAAGCGGTGGGAATTTTCGTATTTCCAAAGCTTTTTATTAGAGCTCATTGTTTTTGTTATGCACTCAACACTGAGTATAAGAGAAAATGCTACGTTTCCAAAAAAGGATCGGGCCTTGAAAGAAATGATATCATTCAACCAGCGAAATGCAGCCAAGGTTAATCTTACTAGCCAAGTTAATCGCACCGACTAATAATTCGAAAGTTAAACGAAAACTAGAATATTGCTTCTCGCAGTATCAAACTCAAGCTTTCATTTAACTTTCGAACTATTAGTCGGTGCGATTAATTTGGCTAATAGGATTAACCTTGGCGGCATTTCCCTGGTTGAATAATATCACTACTTTCAAAGGCCGACCCTTTTTTGGAAACTTGGCGGCTTCTCTTATACCAGTTTTGATTTTGGGTGCATATCACAACTTTCATAGGACTGTGAACGTACAAAAAGGTCACACCAATTTTTATCTACATCTGTGTCATTTTTTGGCTGGTGGAATTTTATATTTGTAAATTTGAACATTTGTAATTAATCGTATGTCGTCACGTACACGTACAACTCAACAATAACAGTAACAATAACAATTAGCTAGCCATAGCGTTCGCTTCGCTCACTCCATTGGCGTCGATCCATGCTTCATGCTTCATGCGTCACTACTACATTTTACGCTTACGCGCTATTATATTGACTGGAACTCGTACTGAACCTCTTTATTGTAACTTGTCCCAACGTTCGAATTCATTATTTGTACCACTGCATTGTCCAGAGCGATTTGGGAAGCGTTTTAGCATCGAAGTAAAAGTCCCGGACGTTACCAGAAGTTAACTGGAATTACAAAACCTGAAGAAATTCTCAGATAGCTCTAAACAATGTTCTGGAACAAATAATAAAAATTAAAAAAAAAAACATTTTAAAAACATTTCATGCACCAGAGCTTGCAAATGGAATTGGAAGGGTCATGGCTGACCACTAACACCTGCCCAAAGAAAAGTTAAAGAACAATAAAAAGCAGATTAGGGAAGAAGAAAAAAAAACCCATAAAACACAAAAAGTAAAAATAGCTAAACCCACCTGACAAACCTCGTTAACTCGCATTTTGCGAGTCTGGATTTAAAACATGCTAATGATGACGAAGTCACCATGTGTGGGCAGTTCATTCCACACTTTAACAACACACGATGCGAGAAGAAGAACTCAGTTCCGACTATCGCGCAAGTTAGGTTGGACGGTAAGTTTAAAAGGCTGCCCCCTGGTCCTGAAATCATAGTTAATGGAGAAGAAGCGGCTGTAATCAACACTGCAAAGATCATGTAAAAGGAAATAAGTAAGCCTTGGGGCAGATTTAAGCTCACGTAGTTCCAGCGAGTCACCCTTTAAAGCTTTTAGGCGGTCTCCATACGGTTTATCCCTAAGACCCACCAGACACCTGGTGAACGAACACTGACCCGACTCGACGTGGTCAATGTCCGTTATTAAGTGTGGGGACCAAATAGGACTTGCATATTCCAGAACAGGTCTGACACACACAAAAAAAACCCAAAACAAAGTCTTGCGGTTCTTAGACTTCAAACGTGAGACAGGTTAACAATGCAGGGTGGCCCACAAAAAACTGAAGACACAACATTTTCTCAGGCCAACTTTTTTTATTAGCACCCCTCAGAACCAGAAGAGCACAGAAATCAAATCTAATGAAATAGGAAGATTTCTGTTCTTTCCTGTTTCTGAGGGGCGCTAACTAAAAAAAGTTGGACTTGCAAAATGTTGGGTCGTCAGCTTTTTGTGGACCACCCTGTAAAGACGTTCAATGCGAGTTCCAGTGATGAACATAGTAATTATAAAAAAAAAAAAAACTGATTGTTGTACGACGTGACTTCTCTCCGGTTTCACACCTTTCATGATGTATCCATGCGTCCATGTGTCCATGCGGTACGCGGTGGTCTAATGGTGGGAAAGAATTATAATATAAGAAGAACGAGAAAATTGGACGGGTCGTTTGAGAAAAGAGTGTAGATTTTCCTTGGATAGTCTACAACGAAACAAGGCCAAAGAGAGAGCATTGACGGTATCAAAACCCCGGGCTTTCCAAAATGTGAACCACCCTCACAGAAAAGAATTTTTTCTACAATGTAAGAGAGCGGAGGGAATGGAAAGTTTCCTGTTATGTCCCCTAGTACGGGCAATGGTCGGGGCCAGATCGAAAAAAGGTAAAATGACGTCAAGTTGCTGGTGGAGTATCTGATAGGTTAAGATAAGGTCAAATCTCATCCTTCGAAGTTCGAGTAATTCAAGTCCAAGAAGGTCGAGACGAACACGGTAAGGTTTGTCGCGGAGGCCTGGGAGCCTCTTAGTGAAGCGTCTCTGGACAGCTTCAATCGAGTCAATATCACCAAGAAGGTAAGGCGACCAAACAGGAGTTGCATATTCTAGTATCGGTCGGGGACAAATACTTTAAATGCCTATACACGTGTCACGTTATTATTACCCAATTTGAAGCACCGATCAACAACAAGAGCCAAACGACGATATGCGGATGAACAGACCTGGTGGCAATGGGTGGTGAGTTTTAGATCACTAGTAAACGAAATTCCCAGGTCTTTCACAATATCATAAGAAAGACCATAAGAATTCTAAGCGAGTCCCATGTAGTTCGTCTGACGATAAAGATGAACAGACAGAATCCATAATCACGTAGGGAAAAGAAGTGAAGGAGGAAAAACAGGCACGGCATTTTTTGTGGGTCATTCCCCCACCCCCTTTTCCCCCAATCCTTCTCTTGCTACCCCTGGTATCCAGAAATGTTTCTCTCGTAATAAATTCTAACTGTATAATCGAATCAATAGCGACTTACATTACGCGGCAATTTCTCATTCTTTTTTGTGGTTTAGTCTGTATTTTATTACCCCTCGCCCCCCGCTCTGTTCAATACATCCATCTTGTAAAAAACTATTTCACTTTTTTTCGTAAGCAGCCGTCAGTTCCATCACTCCACGAAACTGGAGCGTTTTATCAACGAGTTCCCGAGAGATGGTGCCAAGAGTGATTCAATGCGGGCCCCCCCCCCCCCCGTGGACAAGAATCGGGTACACTCGTCGTGGTGTTTAACACTGGAAGGCCGATAAATTGTTGGACCCCAGATACACTCAGGCTTGGACGTCACTGTAACCACGCTTGTCCTTCCACTTGGTTGGAGTGTTGCTTTGCATATTGATTGGCTCGCGAACGGACAGACGGACGGCTCGACACAGCCGACAGAAAGAGGAAAATGGGTATTTTTAAACACGCCGACAGTACCTTCCGAAACCGTCACGCTAATCCATCGTGAAAATTGGGTAGGTTTTGGCAGGGACCTTCGACCTTCGGTCTATTGGGTCGGTCCACTCAGCATTAGGGCGCGTTTACGCAACAACTCGCTCTTGCATTCTGGCGGCTAGTATTTAATCGCGATGGCAAAGGTGTCGATGCCATGGTAACAACGTTGCCTGGATTAGCTAAGTCCGACATCGTTTGAGCAATATCTTGCAGTCTTATAATCCGTGACAACAAAATAAAGAATTCATCCTGGCGAAACGTCCCCAGCAAAAATTGATCATGGTCAGCCATGGTTAAACACGAGTAGTTCATTGGTAAACACGGTTAAACCATGGGTGGTCCCAATTTACACTTGGTTAAACCTCCTTCAACACCATGGTCACTAGTTACCATGGTAACAGGACACTTTCACCATGTTTCAATCTTTGGATAACAATGGTAGGTCCCAATATACCATTGGTTTAACAATGGGAAACCATGATCATAAACAGTGGTTTAACCTTGGAACATTTTTGCTGGGGGTTTCCAGGGTCGCTTCTGAACTCCTGTTATTGGTGTTTTCGTTACGAGCCGGTGCAGCTAAAACCGTCGCCATGTTGTAATTTCATATGTTATCTACCTTCTAATGCAAGGGCGAGTCCTTGCATAAACGCGCCCTTAAGCAGCAGCACGACAAACAGTGCGAGATTTAACATCAAATTTCAAACGCGTCTGACGTCATTGCTCCCATTTCACGCCATTTCACTGATTCTTCCATCGCATTGGCTGTTGATTTTGGTGATGAATCGACGCAAAATTTGACGAACAAACGAACCAATACTCATCAACAAACGTATACGCCGGACCGCTCCTATAGAGCAGTGACATTTTCCACCAGATTGGCACCAGTATGGGTTTTGGAGGGCATAACTACAAGGTGCACTACATAAAAATGGAGGGAAAAACAACGGAAGAGCGGATTTCTTAGGCTTAAAATAACGTTGTTTTCTCCAACAACAAAAATCGCGCCTTTTAGGTCTAAGAAATCACTCTTCACAGCATCGGCTTCAGTATGACGCTCTTCTGTTTCTCTCTGCAGTGCCCCTTGCAGCTAACCCATTAAGGCTCCAGCATAGAGTTATATACAATAATACTACGTCGTGTCACTGCTCTATTGTTTAAATTGTTGTAAAGTGCATTGAGCTACCACTCCAACCGACAAAGCGACGGAAAATCGCCGCGTTTGTTGTAACGTGTCAGCAGACGGACAGCACCGTCACAAGAGATCGTCGTAAAAGCACGTCATTGTTTGGTTTCGAATAATGACGTCACCAACTTCATCTTGGGTAATCTCGTAAAAGTTTCTTAGCGATGAGATATTTCTTAATTATTCCTTAATTTTGTTAAAAACTACTGGTTAGTTGAAACAAATTTTTTTGTTGGCTTCGAAAAACCCAGCGTCTTCTGCTTCGAGGATTGGTTTGGGAGTAAAAACGTCACCAGCTGAATCTCGCTCGTGTTTACTTTACCACGGGAAATAGCCGTGATATCGCTCAGACCCCGTTCAGTTGAGTGAACCGACTCAATAGAACAGTAGAAGGTCTCTGGGTTTTGGTTCCTTTGCCAATGTTGGGACCACTTAGTGTAAATAAACACGCTAAGAAGAGAATTGTTATAGTCAGATAATCGCACGTTATAGATAATCGCACGTCCGATAATCGCACCGACTCGGACTCGACATGGTCAATGTCCCTTATTAAGTGTGGGGACCAAATGGGTCTTGCGTATTCCAGAATAGGTCTGACATAGACACAAAGAGCCTGGAACAAAGTCTTGCGATCCTTAGACTTCAAACGTGAGACAGGATCTAGGGAACTAGGTGTTCCACTTGTTAATATCTGATGACTCCATGCCCTAGGGTAAAAATTACTTCGTATACTAGGCCTAATTTGGCATTCCTTGCCTAAAGATTGCTTGGTAAATAATCAGTATTGGTTCTGTGTTGCACACGAATTAGGTCTGCAACACGTATCATCAGTCGTTATACTACGAGTGCTTCTTTTAAATCGATAATTTGCGTGTTTTAACGCAAAAGTCCTTTCCAGATTTAATTTACCTTAACCGGAAGTCGAGGAAAATTTGTTGGAAAGGAGTAGAGTGCTAACACGCACAAAATTACGAGTGGCATTCGGTGTGAGAATTTTTGTTTTCTTTCCGCAAAACGATTCTCCGAGGTAATTTCGAGTTACGATTTCGATTTTGATTTTTAAAATTTCTATTTTCGATTTACGATGTTTACATTTACGATGTTTACCATGTTTTCATCTGTTTAGCTGAGGGAACCAGCCCCCATCGCATTTCGTCATCCTACCTGTAATTCGGTTTGCTGCAGCGTTGGTATTTCGCATTACGCAGGACGAAACCTCACTTTTATGCCACTCATAAAGAAGTTAAACATAGACCTCTGAATCCTGGCGAGGAGCAGTTTCGAATTCCGTAAAAGTCCGACAATTCGCGAAGGTGACGTCATTGCCTTAATATGGGCATAACAAGAATGAAAGCAAACCGCTTCCTCTTAGCCAGATATACGGTACGGATCTGTGGTTTGTTTGTCGGTGAAAATTCAACGACGAGCAAAGCTTTGATTTACATAATTACTCAGTAGAAATGTACTGTCTTCTAGTCGAGCATCTGCTGCTGGTTTTGTGAAAAGAAAACAAAAATTCTGACTCTGGTAAGAACGTTACCAATGGGCGATATCCCAAAGATGGCCAATCCGCGAAAACTACGTCAAGATGACGTCTAGGCCGAAGACCGAAACGCCATCGAGACGTAATTTGAGCGGATTGGCCGTATGGGGGAGATCGTCCACTGGCTCATAAATCCCATAGAGTTACCCCGGGTGGTATAATTAATTTATCGCACGGTGTCTAACTTTCGAAATGAAAAACAAAATTGTTGGGGTAAATGGAAAGTTTGACTACATAGCTGTGTTGTTTACGCAAAGTTTGTGTCGTCACGTTTGCATAATTTTGTATTGATGCAGTCATTTTTCCGGTCGATACCATTTGAGCGGAGGGGGGGGGGGGTATTTTTGTGGCTTGATGGTGGGTGTTGCTTTAAAATAAAAAGTTGAGGAGAAACGCTTTTTTTTAAATTCCATGGACTGATGTCTATTATCTTGTTGTTGCATATCACGGAAACTTCATATGTAAAAATTACGTCGTTCACCTCAGTCACGCCATGTGACATTGGTGACATAAATTAACTAACAATCTCCAATGAACAATAAAAAAATGCTAATAATGCTATTGCTAATGCTAACAAAAACTATTCACCAGCATTATCCTTATTACGAATTAGGCGGCTTTTGGTGAAAATTTCAAGTAACATTAAATATGTTTGTCATTGTATTTACTGTAAAGTGTGGTGATATACTATGGGATACATCGCTTTTAGCACTGCGAAAGTTAGGAATCGTGTGATAACAGATATTATTTAAATAAAGAAATCACAAGGTAAAGGGTAAACGAAGCAAGCAGTATGCATTAAAGACTGGCCTTGTGAGGAAACAAGTTACACTAATGTGAGAAAGACAGAAAAGACAACTGCCCCTACTGGGACTCGAATCCAGGACTCCCCATTTACTAGCCGGGCACTCTAACCACTGCGCTATCGGGGCGGGTACTGGCTACAGGCTCCAGCCGAGATAAGTAGCTTTCTCAGTGGTGACCTAGAGATCACAAACATACGTACAAGGAGGGAAATCACCTTTGCTTCTTGGCCTCCACACTAGAAATAATGCAAGTAGTAAATAAATAAAGAAATCAGAAGGTAAAGGATAAACGAAGCAAGCAGTCTGCATTAAAGACTGTCCTTGTGAGGATACACAATACACTATTTATTTGTTATTATTTATTTATTTAATTTTATTTGTTTCTTTGAGAAAGAACGTTTGAAGTACTTCAAAAACGCAGAATCGTGACCGAAGACGGTGGGCCAGATCGTATTAGTGAGGGGCAACGCTCGCCCGAGATAGATCCTCCTCGTTACTCGTCGACATGTGTCTCTGTCATTTCCATAGCAACGCATTGTACGTGACAAAGGCCCGGCTGTCGTATATCTTTTAGGGCAGCTCTCAAAGAAATGACCACCAAATTAGGAGTGGTCTACTACAGGGGTCTTCTCTTGTGCCTCCATTGATTTGCTCTAAGTGAAATGGAGCTGTTCTTATACGAGCAGGACGAGGGGAAGGGAAAGCCATGTTTCCACCACTTACTTGTTTACCCCACAGCCGAAATAAACGTCGGCTTCAGCCTTTGAGTCCCCGAATTTGAGTTAACACATTCCGACTTAGTATCAACGCCGCATATACACGTTGTGATCAGTTAAGTTGTGACCCAGATTGATAGCTAAAGTGCTACTGAACGATATGTTATGAGACCCGGGCGATGTGATGAGGCCAAGAGGGGCCAATGATTGGACAAGAAATGGATGACCTTGCCAAATGTTATCAAGGTCAATCAACTGCTAACTTCTTAAATATGCATCACACACCGTGAGTGCAAATTAGGAATACGTTGGGAACAAAGAGACATTTCCAATGCAAAAATAATAGAACAAAATTCGGACAAAAGCTTACATAAAATGGCTACTTTCGACCCCTTAATGGCATTCCGTTCAAACACTCCGTTGTGCAGGGAAGCATCGCCTACTTTCAGGGGTCGAAAGTAGCCATTTTACGTACGTCATAGGTCCTGCATATCTAGTCCGATTTTTGTTCTGTTTTTTTCGCATTGGTAATGTCACTTTGTTCCCTACATATTCCTAATTTATACTCGTGGCATGTGAAGCATATTTAAGAAGTTGAAAATAGGCCAACAGCGAAAATCATACACTAGAAATAACGTAGTTCAGTAAGCCACCTTTACGCACTTACGTTTCGTCGGAGTGGCATTACCCGGATTCGAACCGGCTACCCA
>JAHWFP010004453.1:0-29842 GCA_023313725.1 Lithobius niger
GAAACGAAACCAAATTGCAAAGAAACTAAAGCAATTTGAAACATAACGAAACCAAAATGAAAGAAAACGAAACCAAATTAAAAAGAACGAAACCAATTTCAAAAACCTGCATGTTATAAAATTGAGCATTGGTTCGTCGGTTCGATTTTCAGGATTAATACAGCTCTTACGAGCCAGAATTTCGGCTAATTATGAACATCGAGCGTTTGAAATTTGGCACACAAGTCAATTCTTAGCTAATAAATCAAGGTAGCTATGGAATCTCTCGAGATATCCCCTAAGGCCCCTTCCTGTCCCCCTACCACACTCACATGTAGTACTACGAATTTTGGTACTATGAATTTTGGCTAACAAATTCTAATTCCAATTTCCAATTCCAAATGCCAATTTTGGCCAACAAATGACCAACAAATTCTTGCTGATCGGTCTAAAACGTGAATTGGTACACAAATCATTCTTAGTAGTTCAAATCGAACTAGAATTTGTTGATCATCAACCTCATGGAGAGGACACATGGAAGCTCTGCAGGGGGCTGTATCTCACGGGGTTCCATATGTAGTTGGATTTCCACTGCTACAATGGATGCTTTTAGTACATTCATAAAGAATTTGTTGGTCATTGATGCTTCATGGGGTGCCAAAGTAGGGGAGGATGCTGGGGGATGCTTTGGTGGTATTTCATGGGGATCCATGGCCGGTTCAATTTCTAGTACTACGAATGATCTGTGTACCAAAATGCATGCTTTCAGTACGATCAACAAGAATTTTTCGGAAAAAAGCAACCTCATGGAGTGGGAATAGGGGGTAAGCACTGAGGGGCCTTGTAGGATATCGCGGAAGTTCCATACCTATTTTGATTTATACTGCTAACAATTACTTGCGTACCAGAATGAACTCTTTTAGCACTATCTGGAAGAATGTGTTCGTCAGGCCTCAAGCAGGGAGCACGGGAGGTGGGGGGAGGATGGTTGTGGTGCCTTGTAGATTATGTCGAGGGGGTTCCATAGATAGTTCAATTTGTACTACTATGAATGACTTGTGTATCGCAATTCAAGCGTTTAGTCCGATCTGCAATAATTTGTTGGGCAAGCACCAGAGAGGGGTCACAGGGGAGCGCTAGGGGGCCCCTTGGGATATTTCGTGGGGGTTCCATGCTCAGTTTGATTTGTAATGCTAAGAATGACTTGAGAGCCGAGTTTCATGCTTTTTTCTGGATCCGCAAGAATTTGTTGGTCAAACCTCAGTGAAGGGGCACAGGGGGGTGCTAGGGTCCCTTTGTGGGTATTTCATGTGGGTTCCATGGCTGATTCGATTTATGCTGCTAAGAATGACTTGTTCGCCAAATTTTAATAAAATCAAATTGTTGATTTTAACTTGACCTGTAAGAATTTGTTGCCAAAGCCCCTGAGAGGTGGAGGGTGCTGGGAGGGGTGGAAAGGTGCTGCAGACACTTGGGGGTATTTCATGGGGTCCAAGACTTGTGTACCAAATTTCATGTTTCTAGTTCGATTTGCAAATATTTGTTACTCCACTTAATGATTTCTCCCCAGTGCTCTACATTAATAATTGCTCTGCCGACGAGAATACTGCAGTCACATCAAAATCGTGTTCAAAAGGCCCTGGTTGGTGTTAATACCTACATTTTAATCCGTACAAATTGAAAATCAGTTCATTGGTTTGATCTCTAAGTTAGAGCAAACGTTCTAGCCCATTTGGCTTTCCGTGTCAAGAATATTGTAGTTACATTAAAATAGCCTGTGAAAGACTCTAGGCCTTATCCATACCTACGTTTTAAGCTATAGAACTCTAAAATTGGTTTAGTGGTTCGATTTCCAATTGAGGGCAAAGAGTGCATTAATGATTTCTGCCCAATGCTCTGAAATAATAATTGCTCTGCCGACTAGAATACTGCAGTCACATCAAAATCGGGTTCAAAAGGCCCTAGGTCATGTCCATACTTACGTTTTAAGCTATAGAACTTGAAAATCGGTTCAGTGGTTCGGTCTCCAGGTGAGGGCAAAGAGTCCCAACAACAACAAGAACAACAACAACGAGAACAACAAAAAGAAATGGCCATGCTGTGGACGCTGAACGGTTTGATTGTTGTCATTTAAATTTGTAAGGCAGTGAAAGAGTTACCACACGACCCGAAATACCGAATTTCGTTGGTCTATGTCAATTCTGGGCGAGACTATAGGATTTCAAAGTTTAACGTTTAACATGGAAGTTCATGCTGAGGCTTACATAAGGACGGCTACGGCGGTCCTTGATTTTAAATTTTTTACCCCCAAACATTTTTTTTCCATACATACATTTAGGGGTTTCCCACAATGACGAATCGATTCTAATGGTTCTTTTCTCGTTTTTCCAATTCTTCGATTTATAACGATTTTTTACCCACTAACGGATTCTGCTTTCACAGAATGTCCCGGATGTGAGGATGTAATCATGGGACGTCCAGTCTGACCAGACGTGACGTCATTAAACCGGATGTCGGCCATGACAACAGAAATTACGTGATCAGACTGGAAGTTGGCAATGATGCCTGAAATGACCTTATCAGACCGGAAGTCGACCATGGTACTTCCGGACATGGCCCGTTAAGAGAGCTCGAAGGCTCCTTATGGGTAACTAGTCTCAGTGGGCCTTGTGCACATGTGCTAGGCACACCAAAAAACCCTGGATACAGGTGCTAACCTACATTTTTTAAACATTAAGCCTTCCGCAATCAATTTGCTAAGTTGACAATTCCTTAGCAGTATGTGGTTCACATATTATTGCTTGTAAAGAAGGGGCGATTTCTGTTTATCAAAGAATCTCAACTAGAAATAATTGTTTCCTACTCTCTTGAATTTAAATGATGCTGTTTATCCCCTCAGCTAAGTATAATTATGTATCACTGGATTATTTGTGACGCCCTGGCTACACGATCTTAGACTTTGTTGGCAAGATATCTGTGAAAACTACAACATAGCCTCAAAGATACGTAATGGTTGTTACGGGTTCTGTGTGTAGGGGAGACTAGTGGCTGTGACTTCCTCCAGGAAGCGTGCCCATTGTTACGATGTGTTTAGAAATAAAACAAGGCTCCTCGAGCTGAGTTAACAGTCTGTTACCGTCCGGTTCTGCATTGCTGTCACTGGTTAAGTTGGATCCCTCGGAAATCATGCGCAGGCAAAGATGACACACGTGATTTCCGATGTGCACCCGGGTTGTAACTGGGGAAAAAAGTAGACGAATAAGCCATTTGTTACATTTGAAAAAAAAAAAAAGTGGCTCTTAAATTTAAACATTTCAAAGGCACAAAAGTGTTGAATCTGTTTGTTTTTCAGGGCTCCTCCTAGGAATTTGGAACAATCGTCCCTCCCTTCGACTCTCAGCTTAATTCTCGGACTCCATTCTGAGTTCTAATTATTTTGCCCCACTCCCCACACAAAAAAAAACAATATTCCTAATCGAGCCACTGTCACCCAATGGACCAACCACGCAATATTGCAGGCTATTAAAGGAACTGTCCAGGAGAGATACTCAGCTTGTCTCCTCAGTCACCGAGAAGTGGTGGTGTTGGCCCGTTTACGCATTGGTCATACCAAACTTACTGCTTCCTTTTGAGGAGGGGAGTTATTCAAAAAGTCATTGGTGTCGACGGCCACTTACGGTCCGTCACTTGCTTGTTGATTATGACCATCATGATGGAGTTCATTGCCGTTACCATCTTCGGCGAGACATACCGCAAAATTGGACAATGAGTCTGTCCTTCTGTCCGGGTTTTTTATTTTTATTTTTGGAGGAGGTTCAGATCCATGAGAAGATCTAGATTAGGGGCTTGTTTAACATCTCCGAGTCGCATAGTGGCAATCCGGACCAGTGAACTGTGATTGAGGTTGGCGCTAATGACCTAGCTGTAGAAGCACCATTTAAGCCTCAATCCCCTAAGGAACAAAACAACATTTTTTAAATCTGCTGTACGTAGTAGGTCTTAACCTTATGCAATGAAGAAATGAAAACTTCCTATGGCCACCTATTCTGTTACTGTTTTTGTTTGAACATTCGTACCTATAAGGTATTGGCCTATAAGGTATTTAAACGTAGTTTCTTGTTTACCAAGAATAGGTCAAAGGACCATAACAACTCAACTCTGAAACTGTCTGTCAGTAAACATTAAATCAAAAGGTAACACTAATTAACGAAACAAAGTTTCCAGAATACTGCTTGCCTGCCTGATTTCTAAATCGTCTTCTGTCTGTCTGTCCGAACCAGGACTCTCAAACCACTTATCAGATGCACATTAAGCTCGATACACACTCAAGACCAAAAAGGCATTATTTCTGCATTATTTTTGCAGCCTTGTCTGACAACGGAAACAGAGAATTCGCAACAAATTGCCATACTATTTTTGAAACAGTAAATGACATCTTTCACTTAATTTTGTTTTTCAGTTCATGTTTTTTTGTAAAGCATTAAATAAACATCAGTTAACTAAAGGTATTTTAATTCATGCAGTTTATTATTACAGTGATAAGAATTATTTTACAATTTCCTTAGAATTTGTATGAATCGTTGAAAACAAAAAAATACCGTAACTAAACAGCTACAACCCAATTTCCATAAAATGCTTGAAACCAACCAGGTTTTAGGTGGAAGACTTCTGCATAATTTTCTTTTCGGAAAGTAAAAACTTGTTACACTTGTAGCTTAACTTTTGAAAACAAATTGCGTACTACTGAACGTTTGTCTTTCTTCTGTGTTATTCTCGATTGAAGAGGTTTTTGTATTTTTTCAACCCAGAATTGGTAAAGTTCATCTTTGCTTGTTTCAAAGGTTGTGGTCTTAATCGGATTATCAATGTGATAAACTGGAATCTCTACATCAGTAGCCGGATTCCACTTGATCGGAAGAAGTTCACTAGTGTTTGGCGTTGGTGCTCTAAAATAAGAATTATTATGATAAGAAAGTGAGTTTGCAAACATCCAACAAGCTTAACCGTATTAAATCCAATCTGTGGAACAGTTGTTTGTAATAACAAATAACAGACCAAAAAAAAACAGATTAGTAAACTAATTTAATGCCATTGCATGCTGCAAGGTAAGAATACGAAACAATTATTCAGAAACTAGAAATGCGACATTTCCATCGTTCGTGCTCAGCCGTTTACAAGCCAAAACTATAAACATGTAACGATATAAGCCTATGTTTGGCTGCAGAGGACTATACCACTGTTTGGGGTTCATTTAGACGAAACATGTAGCCAAAGTGTGCCCGTTTTTCATCAGACAATTGTGGCATAGAAATATTTGAGTTATTCGACCCACCTCCTTTCTGGATGTCACCCCTCGTGTGTCATGTGGTGCAGTATTGCGACATGCGACGGACTTCACCCATAAAGGAGTTACCGAGCTAAGATTGTCGACAAGTCGTAGAATACAATGGTTGTGCTAAATGACCAATGGATATTTTCAGTTACTCGTACTGGGTATACGTCCTCACCCATCCGTTAAAAGTTTTGCTACCGAACCCCAGTAGCTACAATACAGAGGTTAACGTAGGCTAGATTGTACCCAGCTATACTTCTATACATAAAAATTGTAACTGGACTTGACATGCGTTATATATTTGGGTTGTCGCAGCATTTTTCTTGGGGGCTCGTCTGGGATTGAACTGGGAATCTCTCACAAGCATCAATTTTCAGTCATTGAAGTAAAACATTCGACTGTTTTATATACTATAGAATTAATCAGCATCACAGCCCTCTTACGTCTAAGAACTAATGAATTTGCCGGACGATTTCTCCTCATATGTAACACTGGCCAGTTTTTAATAACTTTGAAGTGGACGTACCATGCAGAAAATTTTTTTTACCAGTTGTAGGGGTGGATTTAATACTAGGTGGGGTTTCAGCAGCACCACCAGGCCTTCGACCTAAAGGGCCTTTTTGTCGTAAAAAAATAAACATGTTTTAAAGGACTATTATGCGGTGCTATTTTGGGGTAGGCTATTTTAGGTGAAAAAGAATAAGCGGGTAAATATCAGATTTTTTGGAGACGAAATGGGGCTTTTCATGGCTAGTCCACCAGGGCCTTTTGCATAGCTGCGACTGGCCAGTTGGTGCTAAAACCAATAAAATGCTGAGCAGGAATGTAGTTCTTAACAAAGTCTTTATAAACTCCTGATAATATGCAAATGCAATTTTGCAATTTTAGGCAACCAAACAAATTATGAAATTTATGCTTTTTGTATAATTCGCTAAGTTTCAATGAAACCCAGATCTTCAACTTTCTGCTTCAACTCCAAAGAGGATTTCATGTTTTTGTTCGTTTAGCATTATCACTTTTAAGTTTGTCACTTTTCGTGTATGAATGAATAACGTAGTGATATTCACAGTGAATGTCATATTTTAGAAACATACCCATAATTAGCTACGTTTGTCCAAAGTGCTCGGATAACATCTATTATTTTCTTATCTTCATCATTAGGTTTCAGCAATCCAAAAGTAGGACCATCGAACATCAGGAACAAATCATCTCCATGTGAAACTCCTGAAAAGAAAATCAAAAAAAAAAAAATGTTTGCACATCGTACCTGGAGATATTTGGACTTTCAGGGAAACTTCGACTACATACATATAAAACTAAGCAAATTATTCAAAATTGTTAAAACTCGTTCAAATTGGTAAAAAAAGGTCACTTTTTTTTATATACAGGGATAGTCGTAAGTCCATCGTTATTTAACCCTGCCCTCATAAAAAGTACTGATGAGTTTAGATTAGTCACTTAACATCGAACATCGGTTTGTTCCTAAGATGTGGCTTATCTAAGCTTGATAAGCTTAAAATGGGTTGCCCCTGCTACCTCTAAGATGAAGGAGTATTATTGTCTTTAAAAAATTTACAAATAGTACGAAATAGTAACTACGTGTGTGGTGAGGCTATGGTAAAAGCGAAAAGAGCATGTCAATTGGGTAAACATTGTGCATTTTTGGTTTACTTAGTTTAGGACCCAACATCAAATGAGCACTTCTTAGCTCGTACCTCTGGTGCACGTACTTAAATTTAAGTAGGTATTAATAGTCCAAGGTTAAGGGAGTGAACCTTGCTCCTTAATCTTTTCTTAGAAGCAAGCCATTGGGTGCAAGTACTCCTAAAACGGGTTTAAGTATTGAAGCCACGAACAAATTTCATTTGGGCGTCAGCATTTTAAAATGGCGTATTCAAAACGGCCGCCAAAAATTGGTGTCTCCGTAAATATGAATATTTATAAAACAAAATGTGTAGTAAATCTGCAGCAAAATGAATTTTGGACAACTTTTATAGAAAGTCACTTTCTGAAAAAAACGAAAAGCAATCGTGCCATGGCTTCTTTTCCATTATGACATCGTCGCCACGGAACATGCAGTGCAGGTTCATTGCGGAATATGACTGTCGGGGCTCCAGTTTCCATTACTAACTTATTTATTAATGTAATTCAGTTTATCTGAAAAGCATGGGTGTAGTTTTAATAAGATTGCTAATATGTAGCTCCAACAACGGGAGAAGCAGGGGCTTTTTGTGACGGTACCGCACTTCGGCATGTATTTACTGCAAATATTTGCGAATATGGCAACAACAAAAAATGGCTATGCTGTGGATGTCAAACGGATCGGTTGTTGTCATTAAAATTTGTAACTCAGTGAAATAGTTACAACACGACCTATAATACCGAATTTCGTTGGTCTTTGTCCATTTGAGCGAAACTATTGGATTTCTAGGTTTGACGTTTAACATGGAAGTTCATGTTGAGGCTTACATAAACCAATTTAGTGCTCGTTATAGACTACGCTCCACTTCACCCTTAATAATAATAATAATAATAATAATAATAATAATAATAATAATAATAATAATAATAATAATAATAATAATAATAAACTTGATTGCAAACAAACAAAATACGTTAAAGAGTAAACAAGAAAATGGTATCGCCAGAGTTTACAAAGGGCGAGGTTTAGACTTGAAAGCCCAATCTTACACCTAACCCACCAACAAAATAAAACCACAAACGAAATTAAAAAAAGAAAAAGCAGAATACAATTATATAAGGCTAATCCTTAAAAAAGTAAACAATGAAATAAAAAAATGCACAAAAGAAAGAGGAGGAGGAGGTGGAAGGGGGTCGACCACACTAAGAATTATAGAAACGTTGGTAAATAGCGTTTTTAAATGCTTGAAGAGAAGGGGCTTTCTTGGATTCTACAGGCAGATCGTTCCATAACTTAATACTCTGAGTGAAAAAAGGAAGATTGGCATTTATTAGTTCGACATCGGGGAGGTGTGAAACTGCAACTATAGCTGAGTCTGGTAGGATAGTTGTGAGTCGCAACAGCAGAGTTAAAAAGTTCAAATAAATTAAACTTCTACATTAAACTTTGCACTACTCCGTCAAGTCGGTGTAGTTCAACTAAGTTTCGACTCCCGCCTATTCTGCACAGGGCTGCCAGAAGGAAGCTTGCCTGGTGGCATAGGCTTAAAACTGACCCGCAGTCCGCTTCCTCTAGGGCATCTTACGAGGCTAGCAGGTTAGAGTACTCACGGTTGGTTGACCTTTGGCACAACCAGAACGAGCAGCGTACTATCCAGGAAGGAAATCTCTCGGCTCTTTTTCGCCATTACAGACAACACACAAATACCACTCGAACTCTTCCACCTTTCTTGGATGGCGACATCTACCTTTTTGATAATGAACCCAAGGCAAACCTTTTAAACAATATATTTGCTGCGAATGGAATTAAAGATAATGGTTCTGTCCCTGAACCAACAAATTCGAAACCATACCTATTTCTGAAACTTGATTATGTCAGCTTCAACAGTGCACGTGTATTCGCTGCCTTGAGTCACCTTCGGATGAGCCACGCTGTTGGCCCACACGGATACTCCTCATTTTTTTTTAAACAGGTTAAGTTGGAGGTCTTTGAGGCCTTAACTTACATTTTCAAGCTATCTTTTGCTCAAGGGAGCGTTCCATCCGTTTGGAAATCAGCTAACGTCGTGCCAATTTACAAAAAGGGAAATGCTGCCGATCCACACAACTATCGACCTATTGCCCTCACTTCTGTTGCATGCAAAATTATGGAGTCAATTGTCCGAGAGGATATGTTGACCTACTTGGAAGAAAATGCGCTGTTAAATCCTGACCAATTCGGCTTCCTGCCAAAGCGTTCTGCTACGTTGCAGTTACTTTTGGCACTGGATGAGTGGACCTTGGCAATGGACCTTGGCATCCCAACAGACGTTATTTATTTCGATTTCCAAAAGGCTTTCGAATCGGTTGTCCACAGCAAGTTGCGATTTAAGCTGGCTGAGTTGGGCTTTTGTGGCTCTCTGTTAGCGTGGATCTCCGATTTCCTAACGGGGCGTACACAGCGGGTTTTAATTGAACAGACGCTATCGTCTCCCCAGCAAATCATCAGCGGGGTACCACAGGGATCCGTTTTGGGCCCTCTTCTTTTTGTTATTTTTTTAAACGACCTTACCAACGTAAGTACCGCAACGGATAAGACCAAATTTAAATTTGCTGATGACCTCAAGATTGGGTCTGAAATCCTAACTGAGACAGATGTTACCTTTCTCTCGGATCAGATAAACTCTGTGGTCGAGTGGTCAGATTCCTGGCAGCTTCCACTTGCTAGTGCAAAGTGCTGTACCTTCCACATTGGCAGACAAAATCAACATCATCAATACTTCTTAGCTACATCGCCACTTGATTCTGTTCTTGAGATCAGAGATCTTGGAGTTTATTTGAACCATGACCTTAAGTCATCAATCCATTGTGGTCTGCTTACCAAATCTGCCTTTTGTAGACTTGCCATCATTAAAAGATGTTTCCATTCTTCGAACAGAAATACACTGGTTTGGGCCTTTAAGGTTTTTGTCCGACCTTTGTTGGAGTACGCCAGTCCTGTGTGGTCTCCTTACCTCTTACAGGATATTGACAGGCTGGAATCAGTCCAGCGATCTTTTACACGTTCTTTGCGTGGTTTACGCCACTTCTCTCCTGGCCTCCGTTTGAGGTTGCTTGGCTTGGAACCGCTCGAGCTGAGACGTTTAAAGGCGGATCTTATTTTGACGTATAAAATTCTCCATGGGTTGTTGCCTTTGGACGTACCTTTTTTCGACCTGAGCTCGATCGATTTTACAAGGGGTCATTCTCTTAAGCTTCGGGGATCCAGGTGTAACCGTGATTGTCGCAAACATTTCTTTGCCAACCGCGTGGTTTCTCCCTGGAACTCGCTTTCTGAGGAGACTGTATCGGCATCTTCATTGCGGATTTTTCGGGGTTTGCTAAATCGCACTGACCTAACTGCCTTCCTTAAGCATCCTTATCTGTGACGCCGCTCATCATTTGTAAGACCGGAGTTAGTGGCTGCTTCTGCAGCCCTTCTGTGTTTCCTTACCCCCTTCCGGGGTAAAAATGTTATTATTATATTATATTAATACGATGGTTCTTTAAATTTAAGCGTCTTATACACCATCACAAGTGAATGCAAAGCTCTTCTGTTTTCCATGGAAATCCATTTAAGCTTTTTTATGTTTTCTCTGATACTCTGATACTTTTTAATATTAGAAATAAAACGAATACAAGCGTTCTGGACCTTCTATACTTGGTTCAGCAATGTGTTTGAAGCACTGAAATAAATCAAATTACCATAATCCAGAAATGGAATAATTAATGCTGCCACGAGATTATGTTTAATTTTAATGTTAAGAAAATGTTTGAATCTTGCAAGATATATAAGCCTTCGTAACGCAGAACGGCATTGCGTGCTGATGTGATCTTCCCAGGACAAATGCTTGTCAAAGATAACTACAAGGTTTTTCACATGATGGGATGTTTTCAATATAACATTGTTAATTTCAACAGAGTTGTGATGAGAAAGCGCGTTTAGAGTACAAACTTTAAATAACTGGGGCGAGGCTATAATAATATGTTGACATTTGTTTTCATTGAGTGAAAGGCCGTTTGCACTTGCCCAGTGGGTAATGTTATCAAGGTCATCATTAAGTTCGGAAAGTGTACCGGCAGCACTTTCCGGTCTGTACATCATCCGCAAACATATGATGATCACATTTGGTGATGCAGTCTGGGAGAACATTTATGAAAATAGAAAAAAGAATCGGCGAAAGGATAAATCCTTGTGGAACTCCAGACGCAACATACAGAAACGACGAGGTATTATTGCATACACCACATGTAAACCACTTTACAGCAAGAGGATCAAGCCCAATGGCGTGGAGCTTGACTAACGGAAGAGCATGATTAACTGTATTGAAAGCTTTAGCAAAATCCTAAAGCACAAGCGAAGTAAAATTAGAGTCATCAATTGCCTTAAGAATATCATAAGAAATTTTAACAAGAGCTGCAGTTGTGCTGTGTCTGAAACGAAAACCAGATTGTTTTGAATTAAGAATATTGCATTCATCAAGGTAGCTTTTGAGCTGATTGGTTACGGCACGTTCAAGAACTTTAGACAAAGAAGGCAAAATGTTAATGGGGCGAAGATTGTAACATCCTTAGATCTACCATTTAAAAAAAAATAGGGTTAATAACTGCCAATTTCCAGATAGTGGGTAAACTGCAAGACGTAATAGAGAAATTAATTATGTGGGTAATTGCTGGGACAATAAATGGTAGAAATACTTTAATTATTTTAATGTTAATGTTGTCGAAACCATTAGCATTAGTGGTAATGCAGCCAATAATACCAACGACTTCATTTTTAGTTATGGTGCCAAGAGTGAATGTTGTATTCGGTTTAATGTTTTGGTAAGAAGGTAATTGATTATTAAGCAAATTTGGAAAGAAGTTGGCAGAATTTTGATTTTCAATAAAATGTTTCTTAATGGTGTATGGATTGATATCAGTAGTAACCTGGCTGCCAAAAGCCTTTCCATGAACCTGTAGCTACCTGAGATGATTCCACAACAATTTAGTGTTCTTCTCATTGTTAATTCGGTCGTCAAATGTTTTGACCTTAGCGAGTCTAACAGTCTTTTTGACTGTATTCCTTAAAACTTTGTATTTTTCCCAATGAACAGGATTCTTAGTTTTATTAAATAACGATTTTGCTCTATCACGCTTTTTCATGAGATCTCGAATATCATTGTTTATCCAAGGAGAGGCTGGCTTCTGAGGTTTAAAAGTTACATATGGCACATGAACATCCGTCAACTCTGTAATAATATTATTCAAAGTGGAATCTTTGTCATCTATAGTTGACTTATCATAAATAAAATACCAAGGAGCATTAGCTGCATCGACTTCAAACATATTCATGTTAAGGTTCTTCCAATTCCTGGCTGTAACAGTATTATGAGAAATTTCAGGAACAAGAACGTCCTAAACGAAATACACAAAGTTATGGTGACTGATGCCTGGTTGGATAGCCTGGTCAATTAGTTTAATTTTATTTTCTTGTCTAATCAAAACTAGGTCAAGCAAAGATTCACTAGCATTGCAAAAATACGTTGGCTGGTCTACCAGTTGCGTAAGATCGTGAATGTTACAAATATTTGTCATTGCATGATATTCTGGGGTGGAAGGGTTCATTAAATTAATATTAAAGTCACCAACTAAAATGACGTCATCAATATCGCTAACAAAGTTATAAAGAGAGTTATCAAGAACTTGAAGGGATGAAACAGGAAGGGTAGGTGGACGGTACACAATGCCTGAAGTAATAGAAATAGTTTTAGTTTGAATCTTAAGCCAGAGTTGTTCTAGATCACCTTCATTGCTTGCTGGTGCAAAGATTGTAGTAGCTTGGATATGATTTTTTAAGTAGGCGGCAACACCTCCTGAACCTTTATGAATTCGGTCATTTCTAATCAAATAATAGCCAGGAATGTTGACTAAATAATCACCAATTGATAGCTTCAGCCACGTTTCAGTAATAGCAACAATGTCAAAATTTCCTGCCATTACATATGTACTCAGTTCAGACGAATGTGGAATAAATGACTGAACGTTAGACAGACCAACTTTTAATACGTTATTAAATTTCGAAAGATGTTCTTCAATTTGCATTTGTGGGCCGAGAAAAGTGTTATCGTTGGAGGAATTCTCTGAAGCACTGCTGTTAAGGCTAGTTTCGAAAAAAGAATCACTAAAGTTAAAAGGAACGAAACTTGCCTTTACACTAACATCATCCATAGTGAGGGATAGTTGGGGGTAAAGAATGCCTAATACATTCAAGCATCCAAACAAATCATACTAGTGAGGTCAAAGTGGGACGGACGGAGAGTGGAAGGGGGAATGATAATTATAGGGGACAAACAAGACGGTAGCCTTGCCAGGAAAAAGGAGGCATGACCTACAAAAGGGAGGCCTACAAGGAAAGACGAAACATTTCACACGAAAAGAGCAACAGTTAAAAATAATGTAGAAAAAAAATTGACACAAAAAGAGTAAACAACAGAAAAAGTTCAAAAGATATTAAATATAAAAAAAAATTATAAAACTAAATTAACAAAACCACTTATAAAGCAAAAAGCAACTATAAATAGACAAACATAATATTGTGACATTATTATAACAGGAATGAAAAAGCGGTTGTAACATAAAACTGGAATGGATCTGGACACGGAAAAAAATTGTTTTTTTTTCTAATAACCTTATTGATATCATCCTCGGAGCTGATTGGTACCTTTTTTGTTGTTTAGCAGACCAAAAATTTGTCCATCCTGGGTCCACGTAGCTTGGAAATGTATGCTTGCATGCACTTTTGTGTACAAAGCAAGCCATTGTGTAGTGAAGTTTTCAGTTATGGAAATCCTACCCTTTAGGAGTTTTTTGTTCGAATAAACAAGGTACCGCTGCTTGTAAGACAAAAATCGCACAATAATAGGCCGATTACCATTTCCTTTTTGTTGCCCCAATCTTTGAGTTCGCTGAATTGCGGAACCATTGATGGTAATTTTAAGCTTAGTGTTGAAAAGATTAAGCACCTTCTTCTCACAGTCCTCATTTTCTTCTTCAGGCACACCATGAATAATTAAATTATGGCGACGTTGATACATATCGACATCATGCAACTGATTACGAACCTTGATTAATTCATTTTCGAGATCGGTAATTTTGGTGTTGAGGGAATCTTCAACAATAGCAGTAGCTTCTTTAACTGTTGATGATACGAGTTCATGAAGCACTGGCTTGACAGTTTCACTACGCAAAGTAAGGATAACTTTAGCTTCAAAGTCGCCGAGCGCAGTGGTTACTACATTGGTAATTTCGGAGGATATAAATGAGCGTAGCTCATCAACAGTCAGCTCCTTCAAATTTTTGCTTCCTGGCAAATTATGCGGCTGAGGATGTACAAGTTTAGTAGCATTTGATGACTGTGCCGCAGAATCTGCTTCCAGAGTGTACCGGGGATTTCTTGGTAGTTCTTGTGCTGTTGCGTACCATTTTAAACAAGAGGACGATGTAATACTTTGACGGTAGCATCAACCCCTGGCTTAGCCACTATACAACAACCCTTTAGTGGGAAATGGTGTCACAGCAGGTTTGCCACGGTTGGCTGCGTACGGGAGCCGTCCCAGAAAACGACGTTTTCTCTTTTCTTTTCTTAATTCACAGGCAAGAAACCTATGATTTCTGCCCACAGCTCCGGTACTCGACTTGCTCATTTCTGACCAGTGCACTACAACGATAAATGCTCTTCTGACTTCCGACAAGAATAATGCAGTCACATTAAAATCGCGTTTAAAAGGCCCTGGTCGTTGTTAATACTTACATTTAAGCCATAAATTGAAAATCGGTTCATTGGTTTGATCTCTAGGAGAGAGCAAAATTTCGAGGCCATCTGACTTTCAGTCACAAGAATATTGTTGTTACATTAAAATAGAATTCGTAAGGCCCAAGGCCTTGTCCTACATAGGTTTTAAGCTATAGAAATTGAAAGTTGGTTCAGTGGTTCGATCTCCAGGTGAGGGGAAAGAGTCCTAAAAACAACAACAACAAATGGCCGTACTTTGATCGCCGAATGGTTTGAAAGTTGTCATTAAAATTTTAATGCAGTGACACGACCCCAAATACCGAATTTCGTTGGTGTGTGTCAATTCAGGTCGAAACTACAGGATTTCAAAGTTTGACGTTTAACATGGATGTTCATGCTGAGGTTTACTTAAGGACCGCGATTGGTCCTTGATACCAAGCGAGATATTCATAAAAAAAAAACAAGTTTGGCCACCATTTCTCCAAGATGGCGGCCAAATCCCTGTGGACAGAGGGGTGCGAAATTAATATGTTGCTCAGTACCTTATTAGGAAGATATTCCAGATTATCATTATTCCACATTATTCCAGATTTCCATAATTTTTTTTCTAATTCAACCAGCATTGACGAGCCAATCAGCAAATTTTGATTTAAGAATAGGAACTTCATAAATTTTTCAAGCAATAAAATTCTAGGTAACATTTCGCCCAACATTAAAATGAAGTGTAGCTTTAGAAAATTTGACACAAAATCGCCCAACAGGCTTACTTAATTTGTTTTCTTAATAATTACGTGGCACCCCACATTAAAATTAAGTCTGCACCATTAAAACAAATTTACTACATAGACCTAGCCTACTTTACTTATTTTCGAGATTTACAGTGCAATCTGTAGACACTGTGCTCTTAAAGTACCCACCACTGTGTACCACTTCAGCATCCACGCGACTTGTGCATTGGCAGAACAATATTTGTGTTCTTCTTGACTCAGAAGTACAAAAATGTGTACTCACAGTCCATAATCGTCTGGGACAGAACAGGTACACAATGGTGTGCATTGTCCTTGTACAGGATCTTCTGGACGTATACCTTCACTGTTCTCAACAGAATTGTTTTAAATTTGTTATTCTCACTGTGCGAGTAATCGAACAAATCTTCAAATCTAAAGATCCTAGTCACGCCACTTTAACAAGGTGAAATTGGAATGTATTATTTACCCTTTTCACCAAATTATTATTTCCGAATCGATCAACAATCAAACGAGTGGGTACCTATCAGGGCAGGTATAGGCAGCGATAATTTTCTCGCTCACTAGCTTTTACTTGGCTGCTTTTCGATGTTAGGGTGCATTTAGCAGTGACTCGCCTTTGCATTCTCGCAGCTAGAACTCAATTGTGATGGCAAAGGCAGGGCCGTAGCTGCCGGGGGCAGGGGGGGAGGGGCGGCTGCTTCCAGTCACCAGCAGAGGGGGCAGCAAAATCGTTTACCTAGTCTTTAATAAAAAGAAATAATAATTCAAATTTCAACAGGTCATGTATTATATATGTATTACTTTCAAAATTGAAGCTCAATCTAATTTCAAAAATTGAAATTATTTTGACAATAATTTTAAATACCACTGACTGGTCAAAATAAATTGCAGCTTATTTTACGATTATATAAGCCACGATATAATCAGCGCAGTCAGTGGTTTAAGCTCTTCCTGAGGTCTTCCACCATCATTGGGTAATTTCCTGCATTACAAAGAGCATCAGTCGTCAACACCATGGCTGATTCCTCATGGGCCAACCAAAGGCTTCTGGGTGAAGGTCATCACCTTGGGTCCCCACTACCACATGCCCCTCTGAAAAAGCGCGATTTCATATCCCTTAACCGTGCCACGAATCTGGCGCCCAAAACCGAGCCAAAAAAAAGGTGGGTGAAAGAATATTTTTCTTGAACATTAACATGAAATAATGAAATAATAATATTGCTAAATAAATTTCTCAAGAATATGTAAAAACAGTACCCTTCAGAAGCCAGATAAGGCAGTGATGAACAGTAAAATGGTTCAGACGAAACAATTTTCCCAAACACTTCTGAACTCAACGTTATTTGCTTTCTTCGTTGCGAGGCGGCAGACATAAAACTGCCGCCATGTTGGAATTTGAGGTGATTTCTAGCTTCTAGCTGCGAGAAAACAAAAGCGAGTGGTTGCGTAAACGTGCCCTTAGGTCTCCTTTATGCTACGACTCGTCTTTGCATTCTCGTTCAGAATTTTCAACATGGCGGCGGTTGTAGCTCTGCTGGCTCGTGATTGTAGCTCGTGATTCAGAAGCAACTGAGAAAATTGTTTCGTCAGGAGAAATTCTTTATCTTACTGTCACGGATTACAACTGTACGCATTTACTCAAACGACGTCGGGTTTAGCTATAGTCCAGGTGGCGTTGTTGCTGTAGCAACGACACCCTTGCCATCGCGATTAAATTCTAGCTGAATATAATGCAAAGGCGACTCGTTGCGGGGCATGCGGCCTTCGAGTTGTATTTACGTAGTAACCATAACAATGAGCGGACGCATATGTTCTCCTTGTGCCTCGCGACACGACGTACGATGCGTGTGGCATGAAAGCGTCGATTTATGACAACAAGAAAACAATATTTACAGCAGTACAAGACAAAGGACTGACTTCTGAATGCCAGCATTCGATGGTTTGTTTTCGATTCGATAACCCCTAAATGGATAACATGTTGAACTTTGAATTCTCGCTTCGAGCAGCTATTTATTCCACCGTCGTCTGATCACTGCCTGAATCTGTTCTTTGTACGAGAATAGCAAATTTGGAAATAGCGTGAAATGACAGCACTGTTGTAGCACTGTTTAAAATTACTGTAGCTGTATGTTCTTTATCCGTATTGTTATTTATAATACATTTAATTTGTTATGTATTACGATACTCATTAATTAGAAACTGGAGATTAATCGGAAAGAAATAACGGTTGACTAGCAAATAGAGTTAGGCGAGCGAGAAAGTCTCGTTGCATAAATGGGCCCACAGGGTCCCCTGGGACCCTTCACAAATCTCGTATTACAAGTTAGAACTGTTTTTTTTTTTTTTTTTATTTGTCATTATTAGCTATCCAATACGCCGAACGCTGCTAGGAAAACGTTTACTGTGGTTCAAATGTGGCAGAAAAAAAAGGTTATTAACCCTATACTCCCCATGAAAAACTGAGTGTATTTTTTTTCAAGTTTTGTGTGTTAATTACATCGATATTTAGATTTGAACTGGCGTTTCCTTGGTTTCTAATCAGGGATGGTGATCACTGTGTTGTGCCATATACCAAGGGTACATGGAGGTAGGAGCATTTCACTAAGTCGACGTGGTGTTAAATCGATGTAAGATAAAAGCGCTCTAAAGTTACCACGAAGTGGGCACATGGACCTTGCGTTTAGGCGCAACGTAGTTACATGGTAGTTGCGGAAGAATAGCTAACGCGTTCGCGTGCTAGACGTGGCACATGCGCACACTGTTTGGAACGCGTCACATTCTGTAAATGTTCATGTTTGCTTATACAAAAAAAGAAGGTTTGAATTCGCCTGCTCTGATTGGCCATGGGGCAAGGTAGCTTAATGGTTAACACGACCATTTCATCTGCAAGAGGTCGCTGATTCGATCCTCACCTCAGCAAAGCCACCCCTGGCATTTTTGGGAAACGAAGGGCTCTGTGTTGCCTCGTGGTCAGGTCGATTGTGGCATGTAAAAGATCCTAAGAATTTCCGATTAGAATTACCTATCAAAATTGTCCCTCTCTCCTTTTGGCGCCATGGCTTCGGCTGAGACCGTGGCAAAACTACTGCTGTAATTGGCCATTGCGGGAAGGGGATGGCAGCAAACAATAATTTAATGAGTGCGCTGTATCATGTTACATCAACGTGACTATCATGCGCAATCACTAAATAGAAACATACTAAGTTTTCTCGGAAAAATAATAGCTAACGAGTAATCGACTTTTGTTTAATGGCGCCGTTAACCCCCCCCCCCACAAATTTTTTAAATATATTTTTCTCTAATTAATCGATGCTGTATCATGTTACATGGCCACCACTAAATTGAAACATAAAAACACGTTTTTGGACAGGAAAAAAACACTTAACAAGTATTTACTGCCACCTTCCCCATCCCCAACAAATGTTTGATAATGTAACATTGAAACATAACAAAATATTTTTCGGACCGTAAAAAAAACATCGAACTATAGTAATGGACATTGTTTACTGGCGCTTCTCCCTTCCCCAATCACATTTTTAATCATGTTACGCGACCATCACTGAATTGAGGCATAAGAATAAGTTTTCCGGACAGGAAAAAAAACTTTGCGTAGTCGACTGTTGTTAACCGACAGTCTCCCCCCCCCCCCCAACATTACCTAGGTCCGTACCGCCAAAAAAGGCGGATAGTATTTCCAGTAACAGATAGGCATTTTCCTAGAGTATACTGATGCCGTTATTCATGCCTAAAATAAAAGCATGAAAACATACCGAGGTAAAAGTATGGCTCACAGCACTGAAACTTGCCGGGAACCAAGGCCAAAAATAAATGAACAAGCGGTCCAGAAACACATAAATAAATACGTGGTATCAACAAATATTTAAATATATATATTTTTTAATAATGCTGTTTTAATACCACTTATAGGTGAATCAGCTATTGCCGCTATAGCTAGTGTTCAAGTTTTTTTTAAATATAATTACGCTCTTAATAATCTCCACCTTGTGTCTATCTGCTGCAGGTTTTGCCTCGTAATAGTTTTTAAACAACTCAAAATTTCGTTGCTTTTCCCATGTAACTGTCAAAAGCTTCTTCATGTTTACGAATTAACTGGAAGTGTGTTAACTGGCGCCAAAATGACGTTTTAGAGCCAACCGTTCTGACCAATCACAGCGTCCTACTAAATCTGGCTCAAGCCAGAGAGCGGATTAAGTGGGTACATGGAGGTCAAATGTCGCACTAACCTACTAAATTACAAAATATTGAACATATTGAAAGACAGTGGATAAATTAAGCATAGAAATTTCAGCTTTAACAGGAAGGTTTGAGGTCAGACTGCACAGTTCCATTACCCATGATATGCAGGTAACAAACAGAGCATAATTATGTGTTAAATAATCGCTTTGGTGTTTGCCGTATGAATAGTTAGAAAAAATTATTATTTTGCATATTACTTAGGTTGTTGTAAAGAAAACTCAACAAGGAATAATCAGTGATATATTTTTTTGGGACTAACTTACCGGTTAAATTTACACCGACCCACACATCAATACCAACGTTTGGATCATACTCCAGTCTGTAGGCGTAAGAAGGAAGTTTGTGCTTTGCCCTAAGGGCCACTGTCTCGTAGTGAGGCATTTCGAACATCGCATGGGTTATCATCTGTTCGTAAAATCAATACAAAAAAAAATATTTTAGAATTATAAACGTGGGTAATTGCACATTCTTGTTTTTGGTAAATAATACGAGTTTGGCCATCACATTGCGCTTCCGATCCAAAATAGTTTCTTTTTCACGAAAGAGAGGGACTTCTTTGCGCGTTAGGGAATAATTTTGATTTTGATGCGGTGAAGTTTCCCGTTTGCAATAAAAAAAATTACTTTGTCAGTGGCGTTTTCTCAACTTATGATATAGTAGCGATCTTGCAAGAAACAGTTTTGTTGTCCCGTAGCAAAAATGTATTGTTCATGCGCAAAGATTAAAATGTATTGTTCATGCGCAAAGATTAAAAAAAAAACCAACAGATAAGGAAACACTTGCATAACATTTAAGAAAATCACTTAAAGGTTCATTCCTCATGGTTGGCTTCCCTGCATAGCTTGGTTTTGCAACATTACTTCAGACTTGTGTAAGTGTTGCAAAGGCATTCCTTTTCCTATTATTGCACGGGATGCTAGAATATAGCGAGAAAATACGACCTTTCTAATTTTTAAGCTTCTCACCCTCCTGCTCAGAATAAAACAACAAAGCCATCCAGTGGCCTGGTCAAAACGGATATACACATGTATTGCAGTTTTGACCAGGCCGTTGGGTGATTGTATTGTTTCACTCTGAGAAGGAGCGCGAGTAGCTAGAGAGTTAAGTGATTTTGTTAAATGTACTGCTAGTGATCCCGTGTGTGGTGGGTTTTTATCTTTTCTCTCACCCCTTTGGAAGCTCTCAGTCCTCTTACAATACAGCACGACGGGATCGTAACAACTAATGAGGACGAGGAGTGCTAGGATCCAGGGCGGAGGGTTGGCATCCTGGATCCCAGCACTCCACGTGGATCCCAGCCCCCGTTTGTGTTAAATGAAAAGTGGAAGAAAACAAACAAATGCAATAAATTTACTGAAACAAATAAAAAAACATAACAGATAAAAAAAAGTTTAACAATTCACGTTATTCACAACATTGCAAACGCTGCTTTACAACATTTGTTTCCATTAAGTGACAAAAAGGAATAAAGCAACCGAATATAATCAATTAAATGGAACAATTTTTGAATACAACACCACCTCAAACGTCAAAAAAATCGTTCAAGAATTCGTGGTAATTACAACATTGCAACCGCTTTCAAAATTGCTCTTTTCGTTGCGTGTAGCATTGCGTCTTAACGAATATTCTACATAAACTTTCTTCTGGCTAAACGCAACAATGTATTCCACTCGCGCTCACTTTCGCTCAACAATGATACACATACACGATACGTCACACTGATAGCATCAAGAGGGGTTAGAAGAACGACGTCGCCCGCTTTCCTCTTTCTGGATTCCAACAATGGCTCGGGCACTGCGCGCCCTCGACATTGTTAAATCCCACCACTCGAATAGTGGGCGATATCCTATACATCCGGACGCCTTTCTTCCCTCATTGTAAACGGATTGTTTAAACTTGTTTTAGATTTTGTTTATCCGTGAAAATGTTTTATTTATTTATGAAAACGTTTTATTTATTCATTAGAAAATAGATAGTTAGTTCTGTTTATTCACAAAACAATTTTATTTGTTCAAGAAACAATTTTATTTATTATTGAAAAGGTTTTGTTTATTCGTAAGAAAGTTTTATTTTATTTGTAACCCTTGATATGCGCAGATTAAAATTTGACCTTCTGCTTACTTTTAAGATTTTACGTGGTTTTCTTCCGATCAGAGTGATTGCGGTTTGGAATTCATTGCTGGAGGAGGCTGTGTCCGCACGAACCGTGTCTGGTTTAAACGTGCACTGAATGGTCTTCCCCTCACCAACTTTTTGAAAAGGAGGCATTAGCCGACCTACTACACTCCACCTTCTGTGGAAAACTGTTATTATTACTACAACAACTTTTGTTTATTAATAGGGAAACTTTAATATTAATGTCCCGAACGGTACATCGCAACTTACCGGTCCATTCCAGTCCTACTTCTTAAAAACGAATATGATTATAATTAAATTTAGGGGACAGTGCCTGCTCCACTCGTTAATAAAACGAATTTGCAATGTAGAAATGGTTTCATACAAATGCCAATTGACAATAACCCATTCACAATTTCGTATCTCACTGGGCACATTTCAAACATCTATGCAACCAGTATTACCATTTTAATTACACAGATCTTGTCAATTATAGTCTCCTTACTTAACTTAAATAGCTAAAATGTATTCCATACCTTCAAAAAAGCATCTTTCACTTGCAGAGCGTTGCTTAAATCCACAGATGTCAAATACTTATCCACGAAAACTTTAGCAATATCAAGAGAGTTTCCACTACCATCCAGAATTTGACTAATAACTTCGTACATCACTTCTTTCGATGTCAGATTTGCCTCTGGGTGATTTCCCTGAATTTCTAAAGAAAAAACATGAAAAAAAAAGAAGATTGAATTATTTCTTGCAATAACAACAACAAAAAATTGGACACTCACATTTCTTCTATCACTGTAAATCAAGTCTTCAGATCAGGCCAATTTACTTTATTTCTTTTGTATATTTATCTTGTTAGAACATTGTACCGCTTCAGAGCTAGAGCCGAACAAACACGCACAGACACACGCAAGTATGCACGCAAGTCTGTCTTTACTTTTAACAATGTGTACAAAAAAATTAGAAGTTTATTAAAATATTTCCTTAAAATGTTTTAGAATCCAGTATTCTTTTAATTTTGATTTTAAAGTTATAAAAAAATTGTGTAGCTGTTTGGTAATTCATTAAAAATGTTATACCCTTTTCATTTTATAGTTTTTATTTTTTCGACTTGCAAGTTATTTTTTGCAGTTTAGTGTTTAGCAGTTGATTTTGTAATTAAACATGGTTTTAATCAGTATTATATACGCTCTTAAAGAGTTGACGCTTAGAATTTTTCTTCATTTTTTTTTTTCGTGTTTTCGGTACCAGTTTGGAAAAGTACACATCGAACTTTATTTTGTAACTTGTAAACGTGTAACAATATATGGGTTTGCATTCCGGAGATATCTACTCCATAGAATAAAATTGAGGCAACCTAAGCAAAGTAAATTACAGTTTTTTAAAAATATTATTCGTAGATTGCAAAGTTTTGACATACTTTGTTTAATATTATTAATTTATGATCATGTTTTCGTGAACACCGTGTTTCCATGTTAAGCTAAATATTAATTTTACTCAATTTATTCAGGTTTATGAGGGGGGGGGGGAATGAGGCTTAATGGCGCGTCGACAGCTTGGTCATTAGCGCCAACCTCAGTCACAGTGCAGTGTTCCGGGTTGCCACTGCACCACACATTACAGAGATATTATTCAAACCCCTAACCTAAATCTTGTCATACATCTGTACCTCCTGCAAAAATTGAAAAACACCAGACAGGAGGACAGACTTATCGCCCAATTGACGCACAATGTCATGCGGAAGATGGAAACGACGACGAAAACCATCAAGATGGCAACAATCAACAAGGAAGTGCCGGACCGTAAGTGGCCGCCGACACCAATAACATTCAGGAGGGTTAACCCCCCCGCAAAAGGAAACAGTGAGTAAGTCGAGTGTGACCAATGCGCAAACGGGCCAACACCACCTCCTCACGGCGACTGCGGCGACACGCCGAGTGCCATTCCTCAACAGTGCCTTTAATAGCTCGTAATTTATTGCCGTCCTGTCCATCCCACAAGGCTTATGAATTGATTTTTTTACCTTCTTTACGAAAATATTTATTTCTAAAACTTTATTTATAAAACTTATGAGTTTTGATGTCGACATGTATCCTCACTAAAATAGACTTGGTTGTTTCAACACCAGTTTGATATTTTGTTAAAATATGTTTGTAAGTTAGTAGTTGTGTTGTAATTATGATTTATTATACTTAATAGACGTACATTATCAGTAAATAAAATAATATTTTTGATATCCGTCATCAATATAAAGCTGAAAAAGCAGCAGTCCTAAGACCGACCCTTGTGGTATACTATGCTAAATTATGAATTTTGGTAACACATTTCCGACTTTGTAAGTAGTTAGTAATAATATTATTGATTTTATCTTTTATTCCAAAAGTTTAAATTTTTTCGATTAAAGTTAATGTTTCGATCAAGTTAAACTCCTATTGCAAATCAGCCTTGAATATCACACTCACGTATTTATTTTCACTCATAGTGTTTATACAACAATTTAGCTTTACTTCATGTAGTACTTCTACGTTTCGCTCACCCCTTTGACAATCAAACTAATTTTTCTTCAGATAACATTATTTTAGTCACAACATTTATTATTCTATTTGCAAAGAACTTCTGTCAAATTTTGTTTATAGCAAGCAAAATACAGATTGGTCTATTAATTATCAGTCGTTTTTGTTCCTTTTTATATGTGGCATTTTGCTAGTATTGAATTTTCAATTTATTTAGCCAAATTTCAGTTTCAATATTTTTTCCAACAAAGTACAAACAAAATTAGTACTATTTTCATGTAATTTTACAACATGTTCAGCACCAGTAGGTCGCATAGTAGCACTTTTAATTGTTACTATTTTTTTTTGTTTGCCTCTGAACATAGATTTATTAGTTTTATTAATAAGGTATTCTTTACTGATAGATTTTCTTTTTATTTATCGTTAAGTTTGTATGCTTTGATTTGCAAAATTATTGTTAAACCAATTATAACATCCTTCAGATCCTTACTTTTGAAATTTTTCACAAATGTTTCATCAATATTGCATTTCTTTTTCCCCTATTAATTTATTTATCGTTTTCCACATCATTTTGTTATTATTTATAACGAATACATATCTTTTATGAAAAAACATTTGCAAACATTTAGCTAAACCAAGATTTGCTTGTTTTATTTTAGGTAATGAAGTTAAGATACTTTTCCTTAAGTATCAAATGCACACTTGAACATTTTTAATTTTTTTTCCATAAGGAATTTTTCTGTTTCAACATATTTTTTGTTTCATTATAAATCCACTAGGACAGCCTCCCTTTTATGGCCGGTTTAATAAAGCATTGTTGTGATTTGCCGTTTGTATGAAAATACTGTGATTTCCGTTAGCAGTAGTCCAAGCTTTCATTAGATTTAGTTAGAGCCAGGGTTAAAAGACATAGAGGCCTAGATCTCGTTTGCAAGAAAATAGTGTGACTGAAAAAAACATGACATCATCAGTACTGTGCCTCTTTGTTGAAACACAGTTCAAATCATTACTTATAGCACAAACAATTCCGTTTGACAGACATACAAACAAATAATGTAAGGATTATCGAGATTGTAAGGATGAATAAGGATTATCGAGATTATAAGGATTAATAAAGATTATCGAGATTGTAAGGATGAATAAGGATTATAGAGATTATAGGGATGAATAAAGATTATCGAGATTATAAGGATTAATAAGGATTATCGAGATTATAAGGATGAATAAGGATTATCGCGATTATAAGGATGAATAAGGAATATAGAGATTATAAGGATGAATAAGGATTATCGAGATTATAAGGATGAATAAGGATTATCGAGATTATAAGGATTAATAAGGATTATCGAGATTATAAGGATGAATAAGGATTATCGAGATTATAAGGATTAATAAGGATTATCGAGATTCCCACTGCGGACGTCCATATCAGTGCAGACACACACACACTCACACACAAACAAGCAAACAGACAAACAAATCTTATGATCTTCCAATTTTTATTCTTGTTTGTTGTTTATTTTTATAAATAATCTCTAGCCATATCGTTCGCTTCTCACACTCCATTGGCGTCGATCCACGCTTCAAGTAATTTCTTTGTTTCCAAGAGCGCCACAAAATCGATGTAAGCTTATTACGATTACTAGGGCAGCACCACGTATATGTCTGGTTTTTAATAGCATTGTTGTGATTTCCCGTTTGCACGAAAATACTGCAATTTCCCGTTAACAGTCGCCCAAGCGTTCATTAGATTTAGTTGGATCCAGGGGTAAGAGATAAAGAGGCCTAGATCCCGTTTGCATGAAAATATTCAACAGAATAAAGATTATCGAGAATCCTACTACAGGTGTCAATAGAATACGGATTATCGAGATTCCACTGCTGACAGTCAAACGGGGCACGACAAGGCAGAGTGAGAACAAGCGAAAGCCAGTCCGACACTGCACAACCCAGACATGGAAAGCACCGGAGGGAGCGTTGCTCAAACAATAGCGACCCAGACTACTACCCTTAAGTGGGGGCTCAGCAAAGGCCACGAGGATGAACAATGGTAGTCTCTTCGAAGCAGGGTGCACCAAACTCCTTAGTTCGTAATGCGGGGCTGAAGTTTTGCCAAGGCTTTAGCACTTGAGAATGGACTCGCATGGGCTAGGTGGTTTGGGATGGATCCCGCGGCTGGAGGGGTAGCTGGTAAGGAAACTGATTGTTAGTAACAGTCGTACCTGCTAAAGAGGCATGGCTGCAAAAATGTTTGGAATCTGGGCCCGGCGACTGTGGCACAGTTTGGAATGCCCGGTTCCAAAGTCCGAAAACTTGGTAGCACGAGGTGCGGCCCCTCTGGTGGTCTAGGAGACGGGTCCACCTCCTCCGATCCCAACCAGTACCTGCGTATGCAATCGTAACGCGGAGCGTCATCAGGCGTATCCTGATCCCTAGTGCCTGGGTGGCAAGTGGACGGGTTAATGGCCTCGAGTTGGGAAAGTCGCCTAACTCCCAAACAATCATACTGACTACGATTGACACTTACACACAAACACATTCATGTGATTTCTCGTTAGCAGTCGTCCAAGCTTTCATTAGATTTAGTTAGATCCAGGCTTAAGAGACGTAGAGGTCTACGTCCCATTTGCATGAAAATACTGTGACTGGAAAAAACACATGACGTCATCAGTACTGTGCCTCTTTGTTGAAAAGAGTTCGAAACATTACTTATACAGAAAATTCCGTTTCACAGGCACACAAACAAACGAAAGAATTAAGATTATAGAGATTCCCACTGCGACTTCTCGGTAATCTGGCGACAGACACAAACAAACCAACAAACAAAGAAATATTACATAGATTTCGACGCAAACTAATTGCAATTATTGCTCACAGTTCATCCATCACGTTCCTACATTTCATGACTGCTAATGACGTTAAAGATAGTTTTAGCAGGAAAAGTTTGGTCAGGCATAATAAACTTTGCATGAACAAACTATGACGTCATGAACAAACGTTATGAGAGTCAAAAAAATTTTGACGTTATTTCTTGCAGATTTTTTGCGCATTTGATGGTCACAAAATCAAGTTACATTGACAAAAACACGCCTAACGGAAGCGCAATTTAATTATCTGTCATTTGGTCCTACTTGTGTCTTTGTAGGTGCCTTGGTTCAAGAGGAGTAGAGGTACACGTACAAACGCACATCACATGTTTTAATGACGTAGCTATTGTTGTGGCATTTTTTTTGTTTCCCATGCTATTTCATCAGCGAATTCATCAGAAGCTTCTGAGTTCTTAAGGTAAATCTATTTTTTTTTCTTTTTCACTCTTTAAAAATTTTGTGGTTGTTAAATGATTCAACTTTATAACTAAAATAACGTTGGTCTTATTTTGCTATTAGATGCTGTAGTTTGCTATAGTTTGGTGTTAGCCGTCCAAACGTTGAACATCGTTTATTTACTACCAATCTACATTACACTGTGCTCAATTCATATAGAGGCTGAGCGGGCAAACAAAGTTTACTGTCAGTGCACAACGTCTTCAAAGTTAGATAGTTGTAGAAGTTCATGTAACTTTGTTTTTGATTGATTACGGAATATCATCAAAAAAACAAAGCCAGTATACTGAGTTTCAAGTTGAGAATGGTACGGCCTTTCAAATGAGTGATATTCTCAGAACGAAATAAATAAGGGACTTCGCTAGTTCCAATAATAAGGAACTTTATTTGGGAAATTGCCATTTCGTGTTCAATCAGTGTTCCTTATGAATGATATAGTAACAGTCAACTAAATGAAACCTACCGGCATAAAACAATACTGATTCATCCTTGTTAATGCCACTTATAAGCGGAGCTTTAGTTGGGAAATTGCCACTTTTCATGATATCCCTTGGTGACTGCAGTAGAAATTTTCCATCTAGAGAAGGTGAAAATCCTATCGTGCTCATAAAAGTTGCTTTCTGCAAACGAAAGGAAAACAATAATTATTGGAATTGGGATGTAGAAAATACTTCGTTTATCCAGTATTGTACACCTCTTTCATTGTTGGACCATTGTTGCAGCAGTGGATTTATACCATGAAGACATACAGCTGCAACAATGAAACCGTTGTCTTACCACTAGTTGTAAAAATACAATCACTATCCATATTTACGTATGCCAAACATTTTCTAAAGTATTATTAAATTATTTCACACTTTAAATTAAACAACTATTAATTTTTTTTTAAATAGGAAAACAGGAATCTAGTCATAGAAAACGAAGATCTTTGGTTCTTAATTACGTAAATAAATCTACTACCGCTATCAGTGTTTGCGTATCAATATTTGCGTGTCACTGTTTCCAAAATAATACATTTATTGCAGCTGAAGAAAGACCCAACGGAAAGAGTTAACCTTAATTAAAATAAACAAAATAAGGCATTTATTGCGGTTATTGAGTTTTAAAAACGGAGTTTGAGTAAAGAACATTCCCGCCAATAATGGCTGGTTATGCTACCGCAATAATGGCTCGGTTACTAAAAATGCAAATCGTTGTTGTACAAATATATTCAATGATCGTTCGGCAACAATGCACTAACACTGTCGCTTAATTGCAACAATGGCTCGTTCAGTAAATATTCAACTCGTCGTTGTACAAATATGTTAGACGATGGCGTTCGACAGCAATGCGGTAAAGCTTTCGCTTTATTGCCGAACGCCATCGTCTAACTAATACATAATTAACTAAGCAAAAAACGGCTTCACCTTTTAGAAAAAAAACAGAGCTCTTATCCCCATGCTCACAGCCGTGAAGGTGCACGAATAAAAACGGATTAGAGTTCGCTCGAACGTAACGAACTATAATTTGAATTCCAATACCAGGGAACAAGGACAGTTTTTGATCAATGGTTATGTCAGAACGAAAGCCCAGTTTATGTTTGAAAAGTTTAGTGTTTCGGTGTTTGGGCGTGCACGCATAATTACACAGACCTTTTTTTTTTTGTATTTTTCTGTGTTTGTTGTTTCATTAACACTGGCGATAGCCAGTGTTAGTAAGGGTCGACCTAGGACCTCTGTGTTAAACTCTCAACTTTGAGAGCTTATAACTCCGTCAAAAGTAAACATATTTAAACCAAATTTGGAATCTAGCCTTGACTAGTAAAGGCCTGTCTGCAGTCCAAAAATTGTGAAATTCGGTCCAGCCAAACCCGAGATGCAGACAAGGGCCAAATAGACAACTTCTTGTTCAGCTTCTTGTTTTTGTTGTTGTTGTTCTGGGGATACTTTCGTCTGTCCTCTCTACAGGTCAAACCATTTGTCCTATAAAGCTGGTTCTTAGCTCATTTTACAGGTATTGCTCTGTAGATGTGCCCTTTTCATAAGGCCTTTTCTAATTGGTCAAGTGGTTCAGGGGTTACGGAGCTCTAAACCACCAGATTGATTGTTTTACATTGTTTTAAACATTGTTATTATGCAACAATACCAATTAGC
>JAHWFP010004454.1:0-13921 GCA_023313725.1 Lithobius niger
TGTATCCTCACACGGCCAGTCTTTAATGCAGACTGCTTGCTTCGTTTACCCTTTCCCTTGTGATTTCTTCTTTAGAAACATCTCTGTTTATTATTGCTGATTACTGATAAGTTGTCGTAAACGTTTAAAGATTAGAAATCATCTCAAATAGTAATTCAGTTTAATTTCTTTATTTTTTGTCATTTATTTTAGGTTCAGCCCACACGGTGTTGGCACCCTACTGGGCCAGAGTACTGAATAAAAAGGAATTGTTCGGTATGTACGAATATCCAAATGTTTGATTGCTAAGCTATAAACATTTTAGGAACAGGTTAGCCAATTGCAATGAGCATAAAACGATGCAGTGATCACGCCTGGAAGATTTCACTTAAAAAGTAGAAGAAAAAACAATGGTTGCCGCGTTCCCCACTTCACCTCCTTCTGGATCTGGTGACCTTGTAGTCCGAGCTCAAACCTGTGCTAACCAATCAATCAACTTTTGCAGACTTGAAAACCTGTGAATTCGCTCAATAGGAAGATTTTCTTGATTATTTTTAAGAGCACCTAGGCTTATACAGAATTCAACACTGTTGCGGTGTCAACAGTTCAAAAGAAGAAATCGAAAGAAATTTTACTTCTTCAGGATCACAGATTGACACTGTTCTAGTTATGTGATCAGACACGCCACCAGCAAAGAACGCGATGCAATACGTTTGTTTCTTTTATATCGTAATGAAACACTTTTGGTGTAAAGTCAATATCGGTATTATGCATTGACCATTATGTTACTCCTGTTTATGTATACTCATAAAGCTGGTGCTGGTGTCTTGGTCTATCTGGTGTCTGTATCCACGAACAGAATATTAAGACTGGCCTTGTGAAAATGCAAGCTACACTGTGTAAGCAAGAAAGGAAAGCCAACTGTCCCTGCTAGGACCCGAACCCAGGACTTTTCAAGCAGGGACGCGGATAGGCCATTTAGGCCCGGGATATGGTTAATGTTGGCTCCTTCTTGTGGCATTTCGTAGAAATCAGTCATCATGAAAAAAACGGCAATAGGCCCCCGACAGACCCGCGAAGCGTTGGCCCCATTTTTCACATACAGGCCAGAGATTCTGACTACTGTGGTACCCGGGCGGAACTTCGCCGCAGGCTTCAGCCGAGCCTTTCACAGTTGTGACCATAAACGTGTCCTATGAGGGGAATAGCAACTTGCTTCTTGGCCTCCATATTTCTGTACGTTCTGTGCACTACTTTTGCCTTCGGAAGATACTGTGCAGTGGCGTAACTACTGTTCTTCTGGGATTGACAAAGTGAGCGGGCCGAGCGGTTAAAGGGCCCCTACCCACCACCCCTTGAAAATATGTTTACAAGGGTAGAATATGCTAAAACAAACCTTTAGAAGAAGCAAAGAGTTCTTGCTGTGCAGTGTCGTCTCATTCTTTTGGTCTGGTGCTTGGCCCATACTTTCATTCACGTTATTCCTAGGTTGAATAGTGGAGTTTGTATGTTTGGATTCTTTGCAGTTGCGCACCCAAGTGGAAATGGGGTGCTCCAAGACCGAAAGTTGAAAGTAAAGGTTTGCAAAAGTAGACAACTAAGGCATTTACTGCCGCTCGAAAATTCTGAAAACTGGTGTAAATTCTGGTTGCCTACCCAGTGTTAAATTTAAAGATGATTTTATTCTCATTCTGCATACAATTCGATTACATAACTTATTTACAAAAAAAAAAAACATGCCAGTTGAACAAATAGAATTGCAATGAGAGTGGTGTAGCGTACACCTTCTCCCAAAGACTACCGTCTCAGAGTTTGGGTTTTGACACGAAGCCTGGCTTTTCCCACCAGGTATCTTGCAACAGTCTCTTCTAGTGTTCAAGCCGAACAAGCCTAATTACTGTCATTATGTAATTACCACCAAAGGCCTTGGTTTTACACTGTCTTTCTTAATGTTTTAAATATGCTAAACTTGCTGAAAACCTGTTTTGCAGGCTTTCGAGGGATTTAAAGCACCCCCTCCCCCTTCGGCACCACCGACTCTTTGTAATAATAATATTTAATAATAATATTTGGTTTGTCACACCCAATATAGTGTGAAGGGAAACGGCAGGACCAAGGTCTCTGACGCCGGTCCCACAAACAGTTCTCTAGGGGGATGGAGGTAATGTGGGCAGACAAAACTCTGGTCTCCTTAAAAACGGTCTTAGGTCGAACTCGTCGAGTCCACGTCTGAACGTCCGAAGGGAGGGAGACTGGACTAATTTAGATGGTAGCGCATTCCACGGGTTGACAATTCTCACCGCAAAGAAAGAAGATCGAAACGTCCAGCCGGGTTTTGGGCTTTACCAGTTTAAAACAGTGGCCCCGTGTTTTTTTCACATTCGAGAGTTCAAAGAAGGGGACATCAATTGGGAGAAAACCCCTAATAATCTTAAAAGCCAAAAATAGACCAGCTTTCAGTCGTCGTAGTTCTAGGGATTCCAGTCTCAAACGCTGCAGGCGTGTGTGATATGGATGGCTTTGAAGACCTGCCAAGGAGCGGGTAAAACGGCGCTGAACGGATTCGATGTGGTCAATGTCTCCCAGCAAGTGTGGGGACCACACCGAACTAGCATACTCCAAGAGCGGTCTGACATAAACTCGAAAGGCGTGGACTAAGGTCTTTGTCTCTCCCGAGGCAAATACACGCCTTATGATATGGAGTCGACCAAGGGCCGAGTTCACGATATAATCGCAATGTGGAGATTGTTTGAGGGTAGAGCAAAGCACAATTCCCAAACTCTTTGCTGTAGATACGGCTGGTAGGTTAAGATGATCAATAAAATAGGTATGGTTTGGGTTTGAATTTCCAATAGGAAGGGTTTGACATTTTGTTTGTGCAATTGGAAGTTGCCATACAGTCGACCACTCAAGGATTCCATTTATCTTACCCTGTAATAGAAGTATGCTATCGTTGTCCAAAATTGGGGTATGACAAAGCAGGTCATCAGCAAACTTGCTTTGCTCACATGATTTGGAGATGGGGACAGGTCATTTAAGTAGATAATAAATAGAAGGGGGCCTAGGACTGATCCCTGCGGTACTCCACTTATCATCCCCAGGGTAGCCGATAACCCGTCTTCCACAGCAACATATTGTGTTCTGTCCGTCATGAATGCCTTGATCCAGGCCAAAAGTCTACCCCCAAAACCTGCATACTCTAGCTTTGTTACTAGTTTTCAGTGGACCACGGAGTCGAATGCCTTTTTGAAATCAAACAAAATGACATCGGTTGACAACCCGATGTCAAGGGTTTCAGTCCACACGTCAAGTGATTTAAGAAGTTGTAACGTCGTTGATCTTCCAGGCATAAAGCCGAATTGATCAGAATTTATTAGATGATGTTTCTCGACAAAGACGAGCATATGTTCTCTAATGATATGTTCCATAATCCTACAAGGGACCGTTGTTAGGGATATTGGTCGATAGTTTTCCGGATTTGAAGTGTTCCCCTTTTTGAAGATTGGTACAACTTTGGCCGTAAGCCACACATTGGGCAAGGTTCCAGTCTCAAATGAAAGACTAAAAATAAAAGCAAGTGGTCGACAAATGTAGTGTCTGATTTCACGATAAAGATACGCAGAGAAGCCATCTGGGCCAATTGCTGTTTTAGAGTGTTTTGCGAAGTGCCGCAAAAGAGGGGCCTACGTTAACCATTTCCCGGGCCTCCCAGTACTCCCTTAACTTATAGAATGCAATGACATGTTTTAATCGATATTGCGTGCGGCTTGATCTTACGCAGCGTACTTGTAAGGATAATTGAAACATACCTATGTTATGTTACACAAGTGTACATGTGTCTACATTTTTTATTTTCCAGCTCGGCAGTGTTCGAAACGAGGTGGCGAATTGTGGATTTCTGTCAGGGATGATGGAAGACTGGATGTTTTCGGTCACGCCGCCATTTTGATTCGAGGAAACGTCCAGTTGTAGTTGAAAATGTTTGACGCATGGTCCAAATGTGCCAAGTCGTTTTTCGTAGTTGCCTGAATGCGTTGTAATACTGTGTAGTGAAAACTATGACTTTCTAAAACTGCTAACCATTTTTTTGTTTGTGTAACCTAACAGACTGCTAATTTTGTGAAGGTTCAAACCTATGATATTTTTCATTATTATTGTTGTCAGGGGTTGAATAATACAGGGGGGAGATAAAGTTTATATCTGACTGATTATTCCCAACATGGGAACACAGTAGTAGTACGTTGCCACTCCACTAGATGGTGCCAAAAGCTTATAAAGGAGAAACAATAACGCCATATTGGCTACGAAATAGCATCTGAAGAGATAGCTACAAGGTGCACTAGATTAAAACGGAGGGAAAAACAACGGCACTTCTAGTCAAGCCAGTGCTATGTGAGCAGATTTATTCGGCCTAAAAACGTTGTTATCGCCAATCCCACAAGCTGCGAGGTTTTAAATCAGAAAAGAAAGATTCCACTTGCTAAAAATGTCAGCAATTGCAAACAGTTCGAAGAAAATTGCGCGTTTCAGATCTAAGAAATTCGCTCTAACTGCATTGGCTTCAGCAAGACGCCCTTCTTTTTCTCCTATGTTATCCAGTGTCCCTTGCAGCTATCCTAATTACTGGCTGCAGCATAGAATTATACGTAATAATAATGTGACGTTATTATGACTGCTCTATAGACTAACTTAATCTGCTGAAGTAACTTAATGTTTGTATTGCTATGTGTTCAGGAACCGCTGGAAAAACTGATTTTTTTTTTTCAGTAGGATTCTTAACTATTGTTATGTGTACCTGGAGTGGACAACGTGTATGACCACTTCGCAAATTTTTTTTTTTTTCCAAATTACCTGCCTCGCTCGCGCTGCAGCAGTCGCTGCGGATTAACGTACACCAGAAACTGCAACTATTCACAAATTCCTTTCAATTAGGAATGCTTGTTTAACTTCGCTAACGTCAAAATTTTTTAACGAATAATTTGGTTCGGTGAAACGGGGATTCGGTGATTCGAGAATTCCTCTTTCGCTGAATTGTAATTAGAGATTAATTTTCGGCGAAACGGGTATACACCATAGACAATATTCCAGGCGGTAATAGCCACCGGCGCCAACCGGTCCCCCCCCCCCATCCCCCCGTTTTTATTTTTGTATAATTTTCTTTTCCCCAAACTGTGCTAAACAAACTGCTAATGTTGATCCCCTATTATTCCCATCGCCCAATGTACCTCTTACATTACTGCCTATAGAGCAATGACACGACGTAGTATTATTGCATATAACGCTATGCTGGAGCCTTAATGGGTTAGCTACAAGGGGCACTGCAGAGAGAAACAGAAGGGCGTCATACTGAAGCCGATGCTGTGAAGAGTGATTTCTTAGACTTAAAACGCGCGATTTTTGTTGTTGGAGAAAACAACGTTATTTTAAGCCTAAGAAATCCGCTCTTCCGTTGTTTTTCCCTCCATTTTTATGTAGTGCACCTTGTAGTTATGCCCTCCAAAACCCATACTGGTGCCAACATGGCGGCAAATGTCACTGCTCTATTGGAGAAATGAAAAATTGTCTCGTATGCATAACAATAGTCCTTAACGGATGAATTAAATAAAAAGCACAAAATCGAATTCCCTCCCCTGACTCCGACCAGTGTTAGGGCGCGTTTATGCAACGACTAGCCTTAGCATTCTCGCAGTGAGAAGCTAATCGCGATGCCAAAGGTATCGTTGGCACGCTAACAACGCTACCTGGATTAGCTTACTTCGACATCGTTGGAATAAATGATTGCAGTTTTATAATCTGCGCCAATAAGATAAAGAGTTCCTCCAGAAAAAAAAAGTTTTCCAGTCGCATCTTCACTCACATTATTGACTGTTTTCGTTGCTAGGTGGTAGAGCTGAAGCCACCGCCATGTTGGAATTTCAGGTGATTTCTGGTTTATAGCTGTGAGAATGCAAATGCGAGTCGTGGCATAAACGTGCCCTTACAACTCGTGAGCCCTGCTGAGAGCTAGTTCCCTCGCCCCCCCCCAAAAAAAAAAAATTGAAAATAAATAAATAATCAAGGTAGCTAGCTGGACATCCCAGGCCGCACTACCCCGAGTCCTGCCCTGGTATATTTTTCCAAACTGCATTACAGAAAGTTATCTACGTAGCTTGATGGATGAATATCTCCATGGCAACGACACTGTCGCCATTACTTTGCCTGTAGCTCGTGATATTTTTGGGCAGAAATGTGTTCTTATATACTAGCTATACAGATGTTGAGTCATGCATTTATTTCTTCTTTTAACGACATTCTAATGAATCTGTTAAGTGCGATAATACACTCGTGTGCTATGTTGTACTCCTGTCTCCCATAATGTTTTCACTAACTTGAGAAAATTCAGTTTTATTTTGCTAAATTTGTACATCTGTAATAAATCGTATTTTTGCATTTTATTTATTTATTTTTTTTTACTGATGTAACATGATTCATTTAACACAAACAGTCAAGTGGTGGAGGTGGTGGGAGTGTTGAATGTGATGTTCCAGCTTCTTTGATGAAAGTAGAGGGTTGGTGGCTCAAGAGACGAGAGACCTCAGCAGCCACCCGTTTTGCTCGAAGAAGAATCAAACTTGAAACGTCCTGCACATTTCGTCAACACCAACTTGAATTGCTCTTCTAGAAAAACAAGTGACTAACGACTTAAAGGGCAATTACATCCAGTTTGAGATGCATGTTTTACTTTTGGGTCACTTACACAATAACTAAACACGAGAATTGCGGTAGGAATACGTTACGTACATCCGATACAACAATTTAATTACTGCATCATCAAACCACGATACGGCGACCGCCATCATTTTGCTGGAACGAGCAGAAATTAATGCCGACAGACGGTGCCTATCGATTTCGACTCGCAGCCGATTGAGATAGCGGTGTTGGCTGTGAGTAGCTCAAGCGTCTGACGGCCTTAGCTGGCCGACAGTAGTGTGAAACGTAGTGTGAAATGCTTGTGAAACGTATTTATTTGCGTCTGGTGGTGTAGAGGTCTTTTTTAGCCAAACTTTTGGAAGTTTTCTGAGGCATCTGTGGTTGAATTGACGAACTAGACATAATGTTTTTTTTTATTATTCAGTTTGTTAATTCGACTAGAGATAGCGCCACTAATTTTTAGAACGTTGCCCTAAATATAGTTTCTTTACAATGGCAATATAAAGTTACTCGGTTTAACCTTATGAAAAGGAACGCAAGATAAATCAAAGGTTTAGTAGTGAAAAATGCAATACACTAATGAAAATATTTAGCCATCCTCATAACGATGGTGGCTAAATATCTAACCCTACTATTAAATTATTTCATAAATTCAGATGAAAACCTATTTACGTTGCCTTTTGGACTAATATGTCAGACTGCCTGAGTGGAGAAATGACCCGAAATGGCCTTTCATTTCAGAGAGGAGTTCGAACAGGCCAATCCGCCTGGTCACTTGATGTTGCACGCGCACAATGTCGGCTACCTGGTAGGGGTCATTTTGACAGTAAAAGGTACCAAGGAGAACGGGTCAGTTGCCGAAGATGGTGTTGTCTACGACTTCCTGTCCCGCTTTTTTGCTCCCTGGATGGGAGTCTATGAAGATCCTGTTTGCGGTAAGTTATTTTCGGTTGTTTATGTAGTTAAAGGATTAGCCATTGTCACTTATGTCATGCTAGGCTTCGCTTGGGTCTAACTGTTTTTATTAACATACATACATATCAATGTAAACAACGGTTTTGTTTTCCATTCCATGTCATCAGGAGTGTATACAGTGGTACAAAAATATGTTAAAAGAGGTCACCACTTGTACGAGAGGTGTGCGCCAGGTCGTTAAGGCTAATTTCACAACCTTTGTTTTTAAGCAATGTCAGAGTAATAATAGAACAATAAACAGAAGATCCGTCTTTCATAAGTTACCTTTGCTAGCGATAAAATAGAGCAATGCTCGCATAGCTAGAGGTGTGCACCACTAAACTATTCTTCGATAAGGGTGAAGATCAAATTTGTTCGTAGCAGCGGCGGTGCTAGTTGCCAATATTCGGAGAGCAGCAGCGACTTTCAACAATTTTAGGCAGCGATGCCTGCGGCGTTCCCGTAAAGTATGTAGATATAAACCTGTTGTTATTTTCTGTTCATTTCCTGAAAAGTATTGCTATCTGTAATTCATAGTCTGGGACGTATCGGATGATAATTTGGCTGTTCATTGGCTAGATTTTTAGTTCCATTTCTTAGTTTGTGACGACCCTTTTGTGCTGCAATTGTTAAAAATAATAACAGAATTATCGATCGTGGCGGCGTGCTGTGAAAATAATCTGACTAGTGGTGACGCGCATGGCGTTTAAATTTTTGGTGACGTAGCACAGCAGCGCACACTCCTACTTGGTACACGCTGCTTCGCTTGATAAGTTTGTTTTAAATGTAGATAACGGCGCATAGGCATTATTTCTGAGCATCTGACCTTAGCATAGGACACTAAAACAAGTGGCTGCGGCGACTACCTAGTCGCAATCTGTCTTCTGTAAACTTCTGCTACTTCAGTTTTCTTTTATTCTTTTAACTAATTTTTGGGTGCTGAATCTAATGGTGAAAACCGTTTGTCTCTATCTGATACCGTTCTGGAGTCAAAGAAGGCGGCAGACGGACGGATAAAGTCGTTGCTATTGTCTTCTCAGCCGTTTCGGGTGAACAGAAGCCTAAAATATGCGCGTTACAATGATTAGCCACACGCACTCCAATTGTGTTCTACTCTGCTCCTGATGTACTACTTTGCTCCTGATGTAATGACCTTTAGGGCAATTTGGAAGCTATTAATAACATACCGACATTGCCGAATCAGCCAATTATCTTCTTACCAACGTGAAGTTGTACTTTGCCAGGCAGCTGTTTGTCATCTTTTCTGTGGCTCGTACACTAGGCTACAACATGGATAAAGATGCACAATTATTTGTAAATTCTTGATATTAGTAATAAACAACGAAGCCAACATTGAGAACAGCCAAGGACGACAAGCGTGCAGCAATAATGGAGAAGATTCGTGTCACTTCATTGTGTCACCCTGGTTCATTTCCCGGGCTAAGGGTGAAACATGATTACGTATTCACAACGTTGGTGTAATTGTTTTTTGTTTTTTTTTAATTAGCTGTTTTGTTCCTTTTTCAGGATCAGCTCACACAGTTCTGGGTCCGTATTGGAGCAAAGAACTTGGTAAAACGGAATTGTTCAGTACGTATAACAACCGTTTCATATCTACCGTCTACCGCTTATTTTATCACTAACCTTTACATCTTGTATCACGGTAGACAACGACTTACCAGACTTTTTCTGAGTTCAGAAAATGTAATCAAATATTCACAAATTTAATTCATTTGATCTCAGAAATGCACGATTGATTTTTTTTTCCTTAGTTCTTGAAACAGTTTTACTGTGATCCGAAAACACTTACTTTATTTTTCTATTTTTGTAAAATATGTTTTCTCTCTCCAATATTCGAGTCGAATTTCGTGCTACCTTGCTGCTCTCTCTCTAGGTGGCATCAAGCATGTGATGTTGACAACACCATTTGTAAGCCAATTCACTTTTTGCTGGGTCCGGAGTCCAAACGAAAAGTGAATTGGCTACAAAATGAATTGGTAGCATTGAGGCTACAAAAGTGGTTCTCACAAAAAGCCAGCTCCAGGCATCAATTCATTTTGAAAAAAAAAAGAAGATGCCTTCCACATTGGTTCTTCTTCAGCAGACAGCAATATAAGAGAAAAACATGACGAAACGAAAGAAGAGAAATATGATTTGGAGGAAGTAAAGGATGGTTCTGTCACAGGAAGCACAGCATGCTTACATCCCTGAGAAAACCATTTGAATGCCTTGTGTGAATTACTACCTGCTTTCAACTTTTGAAAGGGTCGCCCAGACTCTCCCCGTCCCAGTCTTTTGCCTCTGTCAAGACGGTTGCACAGTAACCTCCTCAACCTTGGCGGAATTTAGCAGAAAGAAGGAAGGCAGAATTTAACAAAAAGAAAGACCCTTCTCATCACGATGCAGGGACTAAAGACTTCTTTTGGGGGCTGGCATATTTTCTGCAACTCGCTCATGGAATTTCGCTACTTGTAAAGAGCGAGAATTGTTACCAAAGCATTCTTTGGGGAGCATGATTCGTATCTCAACATGCCTTCCTGCTTAAAAACACTGCTAAAGCAGTTAGATGCTGACGAACGCATCATCAGGCTTTCGTCGGGCTTTGCATGCGAGCAATTTCACATGCAGACTTGATGTAGTCGGTGGCTACAGCAGCACTCCATTCTTATGCAAACACACAAATGGAACACCGCGACCGCGATGAAGCTATCCTTCAACAAAGTTTACTGTTGATGAAGCTAGTCTCAGCGTATCAGCATATCAATGTCATAAACTAAGGGCGTAAGGCTAGTTGCAAACATAGTTCTCAGACGAAGAGACTTGCCTCTGACTTCTCCCCACAATGTTTCAACTGACACACTTTATAGACTCCGTCTCCTGCCCGTCAATTGTTCTAATAAATTATTCAAGAACTTCTGGAGTATGCCCAAGAACTAAAAAGACAAGGTGAAAATGTAGCTTCCTAAAGGCCTTCACCAACAAGCTCCATACATCAGAGCCCCTAATGGAAGTCGCTCTTTTGGGAACCGCAAACCTCTTAGGGAAAATACTGCTAGAAAAGACGGCAAGCCAAAAATCAGAACCAGTGATACCTGGATTCTACAGCTCTGCTCAAGTAATTCCATAGTGGGCCAGTTACCACTACCACAGGAGAATCAAGGCACATCCATACCTCAACGACTGGCTACTGTGAAACCTGTGCTAGAAGCAACCAGCCAACCAGCTGTGGTTCACATGAGCCTGCACCGGCTTGGGCTAGGAATAAAGACCAGCATGCCGCGGCCCCTTCCTGAAAAAGAATTTTCCTCCTTGGGTGCTCACTTTCACGTAGCCTTGTTCCAGGTCAGGCCTTCGAATGAGTTACTACAGAAAACCTTACAAAGACTCTTGAAAGCTTCTGCAGTGAATGCGAGGGAACTAAACAGTGTAATCGGTCAACTGACACTGTGGCATTTCTGATACCAATGGAATGTTGGACAGTCCGGCGGCTACATTGGTTCAGGAGAACAGTTAGGTGCCTGAAAACTCTTGGGAGGATATCAACTCCCTGAAAAACCTTCCGAGGGAAGAGTTCACTGGTGGATCTGGGAACATAACCTAGCAGAAGGAGTACCAGTACATGCACTGACTCCGAGCAGCATGATCTTCACAGATGCTTCCCACCATGGGTGGGAGATCACCTCATGAATCTCACAGCTTCGGGCACCTGGTCAGAAGAAGAGAAATGGTTGCACATGAAGAACCTGTAACCCAGGCAGTCAGACTGGCATTCCAGCCCTGGGTCCAGCCCTGGGTCCAACAGAACAATGATCACATACATTCGGAAGGGAGGAGGAACCCATCTCAAGACCCTCAATGAAGAGCAATAAGATTGTTCCAACTCTCTCCCATTCAACATTTCTCTGATCCAGAGGCACATACGGGAAAATTGAATGTCCTACTAGACGAGCTATCCAGGAGTCACCACATTCCTGCAACAGAATGGAGACTCTACTCTGCATTGTTTCATAGCCCATTCTTAAACTGGGGGATCAACTAATAGTGGATTGTTTGCAACACGGTAGAACAAACAACTTGTTTCTCCATACCCGGATCCAATGGCACGGGGGATGAACGCTCTTAGTTTCTTGTGGACACTGGAGAGGGATCCCGGCATACCTCTTGTCTCCATTCTCCCTGCTTCCCTAAGTGCTACGAAAAATCCACTTGTCACCAGGGCACTACATAATCTTAGCCCCCTCTTGTCCGGCCGCAGCGTGGTTTGCAGACCTACTGGCACTAACCAAGGAAGCCCCAATCTCGCTGCCTTTTAACCATATCGTCTGTCGCAACACAATGGGAAGACACGACACCCAAAGATGGAAGTGCTACATCTTCTCCAGTGGCAACTATAACTCGAGGTCTTGAAGATTTTAGATTTTCCACCAAAGTGGCTCAGAGCCTTGTAACAATGCCTTGACCAGTGAAAGTCTACGAGGCAAAATGCAGGAAAAGGTTTCAGTCGTGTTCATCAACAAAAACCAACACAAAACGATGTGATCCATCCATACAAGAGTTATCAAGTTTTCTGGAACATGTACACGCAAGTACTTTTAGTGACTGCTTAGTAGACCTGGGTACAGGTCTACAATTAAAACCAACTGCTTTCACCAAAAATGATCTCATTCATGCGTTAATAGTTTGCGAACAGAGTTGGTTGATGTGTCGATGGGCAAAATGGCTTCCAATATCACAAAAGAAGAGTTTAAGAACGTCTACTCGCCATCGTATGCTCATCATTAAACATGCAAGGGCGTTCAATGATAAGCAGTTTTAAGTTAGATACCCCGTTGATAAATACATTTATCACTTATAGTCAAGTGACTTGTTACCTTTGTTTAGATTTGTGGTAACTCTGTGTATATAAACATTTATATAAATAAACCGAACGAAGAACAACTGCTGGTCCTTCGTCTTTAGTCAGTGGACTCAACGGAACAACCTGCTCTTGGAGTCGGTGAAGGATTGAAAGTTCACCGTGTGTTAAGAATTGCTTTGGTGAGCTGTGGTGATCATGGTTAGCTTTACCGTGAGGTTATGAACATGCTCATTGTCTTCAATACCAATTCCCCAAACTTAATGAACTGTAGGTTAATGTTGGCATATTTAATTAGAATTATTTTATCCCTTTGAAGTTAGTGCGGTACCTTAACCCAATTGTTAGCTGCTATATAACAACTTCCAGACGGAGTATAGTTTGAAGTTTGTCCCTGGTTAGTTAGTTGGTAGTCGAGCTTACTTACAAAATGAAGCGTAAAACGTCAAACACGTCTCAGTCTTGATCTGTTACAATCTGGAATTTCCCACAAAACCAGCTAGTTACCAGCTAGTTACTGATCGTAGTTGTGGTTGATACAATGGTTATAATTTTGTTTTCTTTTACTGTTTAGCTCGACAGGCTTCAAAACGAGGTGGTGAATTGTGGGTAACCGTCAGGGACGATGGAAGAGTCGATGTGTTTGGCCATGCCGCCATTTTGATTCGAGGAACTGTCCAGGTGTAGCCGAGCGACATGTGTTGTAATGTTGGACAAAACAGTAATGGACATTCTAATAGATACTAAGAGTGTATTCCGATAATGTTACCTGGAAGTCGTGGACAAACACGGTGATTTGGTTGCATATAGCAAAAATTGCGGCGAATGACTTCGTTGCCATTTTTCCAAAGTTCAAATGGTGACGGTTAACATCCGTTCTGTGCTGCATTGAGCACATTTATGGACCCGATTACCCTGTTGCGCGGGGCCCAGCCAAATTCGAACCAGCCAACCAACTTGATGATTACTCACGCATGTTGTGTTATAATAATGGTCGTTCATGTGCCGAGATTAATGCAGGTTGCAACCTGAACAGGCAACTAAATAAGAAAATTAAATAAGAATTTAATTTGATTTTTAGAAAGTTTTTCCAAGTCACTACACTTTATTTTAACGTGAATTTCAATGTTGCATTTCTATTCCCGATTTCAATTTTATTGAGTGTTAACTTACTAACGAAGTCCGATAATTAATATGCTTTGTAGGCCTGCAATAACTCGTGTATTAAATATTTTTAGTGTAAAAATAAGTTTGCAAGTACGCTATGCTATACTACAGAGTGTTTTCTAGATATGGTATCTTACCACTTCCGAGTCTACGCAGGGCCCTAGCGGTAGCTGTAGCTACTAATATCTCTAGTGTTGCTTCGCCTCCATGGTGCTTTCCACACAAAGCTTTAGCAGAGGCATTCTAGCTACAACTGCCACCAGGGCCCCACATAGG
>JAHWFP010004462.1:5170-25106 GCA_023313725.1 Lithobius niger
GGACTGGCGCCCTACCGTTTGTTCATCCAAGCATTTATAGTAAAATTAATGTTTTCGTTCAGGTGTTTGCCGTGGACTGGCGCCCTACCGTTTGTTCATCCAAGCGTTTATAGTAAAATTCATGTTTTCGTTCAGGTGTTTGCCGTGGACTGGTGCCCTACCGTTTGTTTATCTAAGCGTTTATAGTAAAATTCATGTTTTCGTTCAGGTGTTTGTCGTGGACTGGCGCCCTACCATTCGCTGACAGACACCGGTCCGCGGACTACACTTTAAGAACCGCTGAATTGTAGACCGCGTCACTTCAGTTGAAACTGACTGCATTAGCAATAATTAAAATAACGAAAATAAGTATTATACTGATGATATTGTATATACTGCAGACTTTACTGAAAGTATTGATACCAAAGCAATTGTACGGATTGAGTGTTTATACTATACTAAGGCGAGTAATTTTTCCATTTTAATATCGTTGAATTCTTAATAGGTTAGTGGTTGAGAGTTATTTCCCCAAGAAAGTTGTCCATATCATTCGTTGCGTTTAATATATTCCAAGGATGTTGTCTCCTCCCCCCCCCCCCCCCTTCCTTACCTTAGCACTACAAGATCCACATGTGTTATAATAGCCAATGGAAGAAACAAAGAAAAATATCATAAAACTTGGGTAGAAAAAATCATTGAACAACAAATGGCCGTACATTTTGGAACAGTGTTCTGGCTGGAAAATGAACCATCCATTATACCTTAAAATATTGCCTGTAATATAATTTTCAGAGTCATTTCAGCTTTGAGCCCTGGTCACTGAATAATAAAAAAGACACTTGCCATCACACCAGAAAAGTTACTGCCTTGATCAATGCTAAAGAGTTACAGGCTGGCTTAACTTGATCGCAGGGAAGTTAATTTGAAAGGTGATCGTTCTTGACGCTAAAGATAATAAACATATTCAGAATGTCGAAGACACCCAAATGTCTTAATTCGATTATGTCATTAATGAAACAGCAAACAAAACCGGGCTCAGGCAACTGCCTTGAGGCAGACCGTGGTCCATTGTTGCTGAGCGGAACAGTTGCCATTAACCCTAGAGACAAGCATCCTCTCTCACACAAGAGGCAAGATGGCCGAGAAAGGGCGCTGCCGAAAACGAGGCTTCCACCCACGTCATACATGCAGTGTCGCACTGATATCGAGGAAAACCGCAACGACTATAAGCCCAGGACTATCTCACACTCGACAGGAAGAAAAGAATGACATCCTGGGCACTTCGAACTGATCGATAGCCGAATTGCTTATCCGAGAGACACCTATATATTCTAAGAATATATATTCTGTGAATAAGCATACATTCATATATCACAGGACATAAAATATTACAGTTTAAAGCATATTTAGAAGCCCGATAGCACTTCTAACAATTTCAAGTCAAGGCTTTAAGTGATTCTATGTATAGTTTCAAGTGGGCGATCAAGGCATTAGGTATATTAATAACCACAGGACAGCAAGGCTGTTGGCCTATGGCTTCGTATATCCGATAGAGACATCCACGCTTGTGGAGAAAAACCAAAATGGTGAACACCACGAAATCGGGATTTTGCTGTCCGTGAGTAGACCAGTTCAACACGTCCGGACTCAGGCAAAGACTTCAAATCAGAATACGAAATGCAGTCCAGACCAGTTGCGCTGTTGAGCTTACACTTTGACAGTGCCAGAAGGAGTTCCATCATCGTGAACGGTGCATCAGTTTCAAGATTAACAACAGGACTGCACAATCCATTGGGTGGACGGGCGCCACTCGGTAACGCGCAAACCGATCGTCAAAGGCGTCAAGGCAACAAGGCTTGGGTTTCTCAACAATGGAGCAAGATAAAACACTGTAAAATTGGTGTTGATGTGTTTTATCTTACTCCATTGTTGAGAAGCCCAACTCTTGTACCGTTTTCCCCAGTCCAGTCGTTGTTTCATCATCCGAGGTGTGATTTTCGGCTTCGTTTGTGGCCGTCAGACCAGCTGCACAGATGCCCTCTGACGGTCCCCTGATTTCTCTCAAAGTTGTTTTAACTTTTTGAGGATAGTTTTGTGATTGTGCTGACAAAGATTGATCAGTTTGCGATAATCTCGGGCAGATGAAAGGCGTGGTCTACCATAGCTTTTCTTTCGCTAGGGTCATAAAAGTCCATCCCTCTCAAGCTTTTTCTTTACCAAATTAGCCACCTGCGGTGATATTTGCAATTGTTTTGCAAAGTCTTTCTGTGTTAAGTTTCTATTTTTCAATAACACCTTGATTTGGCCAATGACCATGTTTACGTCGGCTTGGTTCCTTCTACCCATTTTGATGAATTTGGACGAATTAAACCTGAACAGGATCAAAAACATCAATCAGTAACTTTAATTACCTTTCTAGAAGCCTAAAACTACTAATCTACAACTTCGTAATCAGGGAAGCAGCCTAAGATTTTTACCAGTGTTGGTGAGAGTCTTCCCACAAGCAGTCAGCCATTTGCAATGATTCATAAGACCTCTGGTGCCAAACTTAGAAAAGCTTCCAAAGAGCACTACTCTGTCCCATATGGGGTTGTACAATAGAGTTAAACACATACCTAACATAAAAATGGATCAGTTAAGTAACATAAACAGTTGACATGTGCTTCTGCTTTTAAAAAATGTACAACACCAAAAACATTTTGGTTTCAGTAACAATTTTGCCATGACTGTAGGTTAGGTTAGGTTAGGCTCATTACTTTGTTTTAGTTGAGAAATCTAGGCAATCTAGTATATGCTAGTAAATTTTGGAGATATACCCATGAAGGTGGAATTTTAGAGAAATTTACTTTTTTATTAAAACTGCAAAGTAATAAAACTAACCCTTCACTTAAAATTTCAATCGTCATGAAATTACAACTATTGCACTCCTTACTTACGTGCGTTTCACATTACTCAAAAAAGTCGTAAACTCGTAGTGTTGATTTTCCCCCATAAAACACTAGTTAGCAGTTTATTATTCTCTCTCAGCTGATTAGGTCAACTTCTAGTCAAACCGGATGACACAGTCAATCCTGCTCACATGGGCAAATAGGTCATGAGTCTGGTATATTTCAGGTCTCTTTTCAGGTGTATTTTGATTCATGGAGTCATCTAGTAAAAATGCCCCACCTGCTAAAAAATGGTACCTGGTAGTACAAAAAGTAAGAAATGGCAAAAAATGTTACGAAATGGTCTATGATGATACAAAATGGTACAAAAAAGTAGAAAGAGTAGATAGAAAGGGTCCGAAACGTTACAAAAGGGCACGCAAGGCTACATTAGGATACAAATTGATACAAAACAGTACAAAGGGTACAAAACTGTACATAAGGTTACAAAGAGTACAGAAAGGCACAAACGGGTGCAAACTACATTAAAGGGTTCATAAGAGTACGAAACATTACAAAAGGGTATAAAATGGTGCAGAGGGTGCATAAGGACACAATGTGGAGCCACATGGCACAATCAGTGCAAAAATGTGCGTAAAGGGTATATTTACGGTACGGTACAGTACGTAAGGTCCATTTTTTTTGTTTACGATGGAACACTCCCACCAAGGGTCAGTTGTTTATCTTTTCAAACCCCTACATTCTGTATGACTCTGTACATTCTGTATGGTCATTCTAACGGGGAAGAGTAGTTTTCCGTATTAACGTTGATTTGGAAACCCCCAATGTCTCTTCAGAATGTTGCGTATTATAGAGACGTGCAATGGTGTCCTAGCCAGTCTTCTACTGCACTGGTTCTGCTGTCCCAGGATAGTCTGCTAATGTAATACCTAGCTTTTGGGGAGACGGAAGGGGAAGCCAGGAACAAAAAGTAGGCCATTTTCTACCATAAACATAAATTCAACTAGAAATACTACGTACGTTTAGGCTAGTTGTATATTAGTAACCATTTGCCTATCTTTCCACATGTTTTTGTAAGAATTCAGTCAAACACAGGTTCATTTTTTTTTCAAATGACAAATCTCTCCTGGGATGAAGTAAAAAGAGGAGTCCAGCATTGTGGTCGTAGCGAGTTGTGTGTCTAATTAAGTGCTAGATTAAGTACTAGATTAAGTGCTGACTGGCCGTTTATTGTTTAAGTAAAAATAAAATAATTATTCTGTATTTCACAAGTGTAGCTGTTTCCACCATGCATCATGCACAGGTCGTGCTAAACCAAGATAATCTTTTATAATGTAATATCGCACTTTACGGGGGCGATGGAGAGAAGGGGGGAATCCTGGAGTACAAATAGCAAGAATCGACCTGCCTGACACGCAAAAACAAAATAATTGTTTTAATATTTAAAAAAAAACCTTATTCAATGGCAAATTGGAAACAGAAGATTCGATGTCCTTTCTTAATGTCTTAAACAATTTTTTTTTATTCTTTTTCGTTGTAATTTTAATGCATTTTTCGTGATTAAAACGTCGTGTTAATTGGTTTTATTTTTTCCTCGCTTTGTGAACTTTTTGTAACATTCAGTCAAACACATATAAATGTTGCAAACACCAGTTTGTTCCTGGGATGAAGGGTTTCAACTCGGCAAAGTTTGAGCATCTCTGCTTGGGATAGCTAGATCATTTTGCAAATTGTTGTTTACTGTAAGCATCTAGGTGGTAGGCCTTGTTTTCCTCACTGCACCTGCTATGATGGTTTTTAAGAATGCATAATTCTCGTTCCACGGTAAGGTAAGCTGTACTAAGTCACGTGACGTCAGGCTTTATTGCACACACACAAAGACAATCAGGTGAAGGTCGTTATCCCAGCATTTCTTGTCCTCAGTAAGTCTCACATTAATCTTGGATTTAATGTTTTGCATTGTTCTTCCATGTTGATCTGAACTTGAGATGAGCAACCGGCACTCTAGTTAATTTTATAGCCCTGGAGTCCATCTTGCATCAAAGTTGCTGCAAAGACTGCTGGTGCATCCGTTAGTACAAGGAAAGGTTTCAGAAACCAGTGGGTGCCATGGCAGGTGCATATATCAATTTTTCCTCATTCCTGGCAGAGGCATCGTGATACGTAGGTAACTAGACCCATTTGATGTACTTCTGCAGCAAAGCTGTTAAAGAGTGCAGCTACAGTAGCATACACTTTGATGTAGAATCATTGCTATGATGCTAGGCAGAGCATTCTCTTAATTCCTGACAGTGGTAGGCGGCTTAAGTCCGACAAAGGTTTGTGTTTTTTTTTTTTGGCTGAGTCAGAGGTCATTCCTTCCTCAGAGATAATGTACCCAAGGACATAAGTTTCTTTCGTTAATAGCTAAATTTTGTTAACATAATGATATGGTCAGCTTTTCTGAGTCGTGATAGAACAAAGTCAATCGTTTCAACGTGGCTTTGCCAGTCTTGTTTTGTTTTGATTAAGTCATCCTGGTACGGGAAGATCAATCGTTTTTAGAATTTCTCAGAACTTGATTATTCATACTCAGAACTAAAAGTCCTGCATTTTTCATTCTTGCATGGCTACACATAGATGATAGTGACATGACGATACAGTAAATGCTGCTTTATCTAACGGCAGCTGCCAGTGTGCACTTTTGAAATCAAGGAAATAAAATTAATTTAGGGGTATTACCGAAGTCAATATTGGTTATCAATACTTGGTGATGGGTATTTATCGATTAAATTTTCGAAAGTAAATAATAAATCAGTGCTCGCCATCTGCCTTCTTGCAAAGAAATGTAGTAAAGGAGTATAGACTCGCGGATGATTTTATTTGACTGCCAACTAACAGTTCTATGATTTTTCCCTGCGCTTTTTCCTGTTTTGTGCAATATTGCTTTGACCAAACAGGAATAGCATTATTATTCTCTACTCGCATTTGGACAATAGTGTAATCCCTTGAAGTTGGTTTAAAGAACTGTTTGTGTTTCCTAAAAAACAAGTCAAAGGTCTTTTGAACATTTAATATATAATAATAATAATAATAATAATAATAATAATAATAATTATAATAATACTAAGTTTATTACCAAAAATTGGCAGAAGGAAGTCAGAAGGGATGCTCAATATCCTCTAACACCTTTCCTAAAATTATAATTACGGGCAAATAATTGTCATAATTAAAAGCAATTAAAACAATTAAACAATTAAAAACATTTAGGACTAAAACCAGAATTTTGTAGTAAACTTTACCAGAACACTCATCAGTTACATCAAAATAGTTGGCTTCAGTCTTTTGATTGAGCAAAAAACCAAATACGTAATGACGTGTTATCTTTAAAACACCATTGAAATTCAGCAAAATCTAAAAAACTTCGTAGCTTTCTCATGAATGAAATCACTAACCAGTAGACACCACAAGTCAAGTTATTTACGATAACAAAACAAACTGCATTTTCAGATGTTGCAGAATGTTAATTTCGACAATTTCAATTTTGTAAACCACAGTAAATCTAGTTTCACATTAATCCAACCCATCATATTTTTGGGGTCAGTTGAACTCAACACAACCTTTCTTTAGGTTCTTCTAACGCATCGTTTTTGCCTGTAATATCCAACGTTTTTTTTTTGACAAAAAGGTATACAGAGACCCTGTATCCCAAATTTCTACGAAGTCCAAGCTAAAATGGTTAAGAACATAGAAGCCAGAAGGAGTATATTTAAATTGGATTCCTGAATTACATTGAATGAATTTAAAACAACTTTACGGAGACATTACTGTTCATCCAACTAATTATTCCCTTGGGTGATTCCAGTTCACTGTTCTGGTTTATGAGGATGCTTCGGCTTATTGGCCCCTTACACGTACGTGTCCGTATGCAAAACAATAGTAACATTTTTGGTTTTCTAAATCCTGAGAATTTCTCTTATTAGTATTTTTGCTGACCTGACAATGAGAAGTTTGTTGAGAACTTTCAACAATCGCGTCATTCCGTGAAGACACGTAAAATTGGCACATTGGTAGAATTTATTTGTAACTGGCTTATGAACATTTATTGCCTTTTGCATGTTTGCAGGATAATTGTTGCTGTTAATGTATTGTATTATCTTCTTTTGTTAATGTGAGTCAGTATGAATGAGTAAGTATAAGTTAGTTTGGGTCACTTACACTTAATGACACGAAAAGTGTGTCAGTCTAAATTATTAATTTCTTTTTTATTTCTGATTAATTTTCGAATTAATGTTATTTTCAAGGGACCATCAAAGTATTTCTCATATTGAAAAAAAAAACTGATATTGTTTCACCAGTTTTATTGATTTGCGAATGTAAACCCACAAATCAGGTATAGCATCAGTTAAAAAAAATGTGAAAAGATTCAGCAAGTCTGTTTAAAAGTTACTGCAGAAACAGAGAGACAGGCAGTGAATTGCTCTTGTTCAAACCAAACATCACTAAAAATTGGATAATTTGGGGTTTATACTTACGGAAATCTGTCGCCATTAGTTCTTGGTAAAAATGAAAAAGCACGAAGATAAAAGGTAGCTTTTACCACAATGTTTTTTATACTTGAAAATTTCTAGTTAACTAAAATCCTCATGTCAGAAATACTAAAGATACAATGACGTTTCGAGTACTCATAATACTCTTACAATTTCTTTTATGACTAAGTATTGGAGCTTAAGCATGTGCAAAGCTTAAGCTGCAATATTTACACACTCGTAAAAGAAAATTATGTTGAACACCAGTAAAATCCATTAAATAGTGTTGCAGTTTAACACAAAATAGCATAAAGCAATATCATACAATTACCCACCGTCCCGCTCTCCTCCGCCCACAACCAGTCAAAGTAAAACAAACCATTCCATTCACCCACTCCTCAGAAAGCCAACTGTTTCTCACTCCGTACACACGAAAATTGACGCACACAGCCTTTCTCTTTTTTTTTTACATTAATTCACCAATCATATATCGCAGAATCAGTTACGCCCACTTTTTTGTTTAACTGGATTTGTAGCCCATGAAATACGAAAGCTTTCAGTAAGGATTTCATCCTTGTACAAAACATTATAACCACCGTTAATACGAGCTATTATAGGCACTGACGAGGAGTGGAACTCGGCGTGTCGCCGCAGTCGCCGTGAGGAGGTAGTGTTGGCCTGTTTTTCGCATTGGTCACACCCGACCTTCTCACTATTTCCTTTTGCGGGGGTTTACCCTCATGTTATTGGTGTCGACGGCCGCTTACGGTCCGGCACTTCCTTGTTGATTGTTGCCATCTTGATGGTGTTCGTCGTCATTTCCATCTTCCATCGTTGTGTCAGTTGGGTGATAGGTCTGTCCTCCTGTCCGGTGTTTTTCAATTTTTGCAGGAGGTATATACAGATGTATGACAAGATTTAGATTGGGGGTTTGAATAATATCTCTGTAATGTGTGGTGCAGTGGCAACCCAGACCACTGCACTGTGACTGAGGTTGGCGCTAACGACCAAGCTGTCGATGCGCCATTAAGCCTCAATCCCCCCCCCCCCCGCCACCGTTAATATAAGGGGTAACTATTTGGAAACCATACTTTTCACGGTATCGAACCTAATTCACGTACCTGTTGAATCCTTTCATCATTTCAGTTCAGGAAATTATAACGAAAACGTACGCAAACTCTAATTTTTTTTTTAATTATTAAAACATGTTAAAACTATACCCACAGCCATACTGGGGCCGACGCCATACTGCAACATGAGACCACGACCAGAAAATCTGATTTTGACCAGAACATTAGTAAACGGAAACAGACAAGTTTTTGATTGCGATTTCTCTGACGTTATATGTTTAGCTGTAACGAGTGTGGCAGTGCGAGTGAGGCACGTAATTCTGAAAAAAAAATATGACCGTCATTTTCGTGAACAGCGACCTTGATTTACCCTAACTTTCAGATTTGTAGGAAAAAAATAAAAACAAATATTTGAAAATAAAAATAAAATAATATTAAAGGGTAGTCATTTTTTCCCAAATTACATACCTTGCTCACGCTGCCAGGCTCACTGCAGCTGAACATATAAAATCAGAAACTGCAACCAGAAACTTGTCCTGCCAGAGGTAATTTCCGATTACTAATGTTCTGGTCGGAAATCATCACGGTCTCATCACGCAGTATGCCGTCAGCCTCACTATGGCTGTGAGTAAGAGTTTTAACATGTTTTAATAATTCTTTTTTAAAAAATAAGTATTGGCGCATGTTGTTATGATATTCTGAACCATAACGACGAAAGGATTCAACAGGTAGAAGAATTAAATTGATAACATGAAAAGTAAGGTTTCCAAATAATTATGATGTTCGGTCGATGGTAATCTCATTAGCCGCCATTTTTTTCAGCTAGGTGGTGATGGTATATGCGAGATTTCAGTTAACTTCCCACTTAGTTCCATTTAACAACATCATGACTTAGTAATAATCAGTGGATTTCAACTTTCAGGAGCAATACAATTTGCAAGCTTCCCCATTAATGGCCATTTCTACCTCAATCCCAAGTTGACCTGTGTTGGGTTCCGTCATTTCTAAACAGATGCAGAGTTGAAAGTTACGTTCTAGGCAATTTGATAGTAGGGTAATTAACAGTTCTAGTACATAGACCTGGCGTAAGTGTCTGTCATCCACTTACCTCCTGTTAACTGCGGCCGGCCGACGGACTTGTTTGACCTTTTACTCCCAATGGCGTTAGGGTTACTCAACGGTGTTGGCCATCGGCGTTTACTGCTGTCGTTCTCTCTTCTGCCAAATTCTTTTGGCTGTTTCCCAGATCTCCCTATTGCTTTTCACGCAGTTAGTCGGGACTCTAACGATCGTCGGTGTCGATCGTGATGTTGACAGATCCAGAAGATCAACAATGGCTTTCTTCCACTGATCTCTATCAGCAAGAGTAATATGGATCTCTATTACACTTGTTATCAGTGACTGGATATGGCGATAAGCAAAACTAGAAGTCCCGCGCGCAAGCCGAGATTTCACTTCCAACAACCTGCACTCAAACCTAGATTCTAGGTCCATAGTCCAGAGTGTAGCTGGCAACAAACGATGGAGCAGTTGAAACTTTATTATTAATAATAATTTACATATTCATTAATGGAAGGGAAACGTACGGGCAACCTAATAACAACTTATGTCATTCCCACTTAAAAAGAAATATGTTGTACACTATTGATGTATTGATTTTACAACAGACAATTATTGTGTATGCGGTTTATCTTGAGTCCTGCAGTATTTTATGAGCGGCTACGTTTTCCTGGAGGGGGCGGCATTAATCGACAGCCGCTATTGTTTTTGCAACCATCTCGAATATTAACAAGGCACATCTGCTACCAAAAACATACAATTAATTATCTGTGTCGGTCTGGGGCGAACTCAAGATAGGTCGCGGAGACTATAGTTATTTTATAAAAAGTATCGGATATATGTAACTTAAGAAGAATTTTATATATTTTTGTTTTTTAGGGAAATGACTATTCCAACACTGAACTTGTGAAGTGCAATTCAGCTTAGGAAGATGCATGGGTGACATTTAAAAACAGCAAAGAATACCAGTTAGAACTACGGAATGTGGTAATTCAAGGAGCATTCAAAGTTAAAAGTGTAAATGTTAAAAGTTTCCTGAAGCAAGAGCTGGCCACAACCATGGAACCAACATCCCATTTTGAAATTGCTGACTATTTGGTTTTCAGTTTATTACTGTTTGTATCAATCATGGTAGGTGTCTATTACAGATGTACTGGTGGAAAACAACAAACTAACAGGGAATACTTAATGGCAGATAAAAATATGCATATTTTCCCTGTTACATGTTCACTTGTGGCAACTTACATGTCCGGCATAACAATGTTGGGTCTGCCTCGAGAAATCTATGTTTTTGGCACCCAGTGGGCAATCATCAGCATTGGTTACTTATTTGGTAATTTCTTTATTACTTTTTTTTATTTGCCTGTATTTTTTAAACTCCAAAATACAAGTGCTTATGAGTACCTGGAAATGCGCTTCGGCAAACCCACTAGAATTATCGTATCTGCTACTTTTATTATCCGAAGAGTTTTGGTCATGGCAGTATCACTTTATGCGCCTGCTATAGCATTAAGTGCTGTTGTAGGATTATCCGAAACTACCTCTATTTTGTCTACAGGTCTTGCCTGTACCTTTTATTCAACTATAGGAGGGATGAAAGCTATATTATGGGCAGATGTACTTCAAGCAATTCTAATGTTTACAACTGTATTGGCAGTAAATATAAAGGGTGTCAAGGATAGCAGCATAGGGGAGATATGGAATATTGCAGCTGCAGGTGGCAGGATTAAATTTTTGGATTTTAATCCTAACCCCACAGCCCGCTTGACTTTCTGGACCCAGGTCTTGGGTGGTATGGCTACTTACATGTCCATTAATGGTGTTAATCAGCTTCAAGTGCAAAGGCTACTAACGGTAAATAGTTTACGAAAATCACAGTTAGCATTATCCTTAAACTGTTTACTAATGATATTCTTTAGTATAACGACATCATTCGCCGGTCTCGTCATTTACTCCAAATATTACGATTGTGATCCTTTGTTGTCCAAGCGAATAATGAAATCCGACCAGTTACTTCCGCTTTTTATCGTGGATTTCTTATCTTTTTCACCAGGGCTATCTGGTTTCCTCTTTAGTGGCATATTCAGTGCAACACTGAGTTCTATATCCTCGGTTATTAATTCACTGGCAGCCGTTACTCTGGAAGATTTTTTAAAACCTGCTTTAAAAGGACGGTGGCAACAAGAAAATGTTCAGCTCTTCCTCGCAAAAGCGTTAGCGTGCTCCTTTGGCATTGTATGCATCTTGCTCTCCTTTGTTGTAAACAGAGCTGGGGGTATGATTGAACTTGGATATATTTTCACTGGAATTACCGGTGGACCCATATTAGGAATATTTACCCTTGGCATGCTTTGTCCTAGGTGTACTCAACGTGGAGCGAATATTAGTTTTGTAATTGGCATTGCTTTTACGTTTTGGATGGGTTTTGGGGCAGTTATTACAAAACCTCACAACCCAATGTTGCCATCATCTATTGACGGTTGCCCAGCAGAGCCAAGTGAGGATAAAGTTACCAATGTCAATATTTCATTTAATAATATCTCTCAAGAAATTACAGACATTCACACTACGAAGTCGTTCATTTTGGTAGGACCTAATTTAACCTCATCCATAAACAAACTAGACAATGCCAATCCGTCGGACCGGAATGAAAAAATATTTTACATATACCGGATATCATTTATGCTGCATGGTCTCATAGGTTTTCTTATTGTTATATTATTGGGGATACTTACTACTTTGTGTGATAAGCAACAGAATGTTAATCCAGATTTGCTTAGCCCTGTATGTTGGAAATGGTACCCAAATGTCAACAGTCTTAAGAACACACGAGACAATTTTAGTTTACGATCGAAGGAAAGGGAAGACAAGACGAACACTTTCGTGCCCATCGTAACTCCTGTTTCACTCAGTGATGATGACGATCCAAGCAAATTGTAAAACCATAGTTTCTGTAAAGAGTTTGTTAAAGGTAGAAATCCATAAATTGTGATTTTTCTAAGATTTCATTAAGAAACAATCCATTGTATGTACTTAACAAATAAGTGAAGTATGAGCAATTATCAGAAAAGTAATCATTGCATGAGAAAAGTTTTGGAAACAGTAATGAAAAAGCTGCAAGCACGTGTCATTTTCTGATGCAAGCTGCAATCAAAAAATATTATAATTTAAAGCTTATTTAGATGCACGATACCACTTCTAACAATTTCAAGTCAATGGCTTTCAATGGTGTTCTATTTACAGTTTCAATTGGGCGATCGAGGCATTATTTATATTGAAAAATAAAAATGAAATGCTAAATGTTAAAGAGTTAAAGGACTAAAAATCAAAACCTAGAGAAAGCACGGACGAGCTTTGATAGAATCGGACGAAAATCGGCTGTTAAGAAGCCTAATTTCAAAATGGACACTGATTTCAAAATGGCGACATTAGCAATTTCTGGTGTTGATCACACATTCTCTGTTTCAATTGGTATCAGCTGTTCTAAATTTGAAGGAAATCGGACAATAATAAGCCTGGCCACAGTTATTGTTGTCGGGGGTAGCAATGTGTGGTACAGTTTACATTTTTCGTATATTTAAGCTTAGGTCGGGATAGACTTGTATGTCCAGGTCTGCGACCTGAGCAGTGGTTTTGTGAAAGCTTGGATGAAGGGCTTCTGGCTCGGTTCTGCATGTTGTACCTGTTATTGTTATAGTTAGGGGTAGTTGTAATGCATACCACAGTTTGTAGTTGAGTGAATCTCTTATCTTTACCACTCGAGTATTGTTAGCCGTCAAAAAACGTGTGGCCCCCTATTCCCACTTGAGAGTTTTGTTGTGGTATTGTTCTATGGATTTGTTGCTTGTTTCCTTCTTCAGGCTTAACACCACCACTCGTATAGTGGTTGGAGGTGTTTTTTTGGAGGTATTTCTTGTCTCACTTTGGACTCACGTAATTTTGGATTTTAGGGTAAGAGATGTTTTTCCCCTTTCATAATTTAACAGGATTGTGAACTATATTTAACTCAGTGTTAAGGAAGATGGGACGTTTTTGAGAATAGTGTGAGTAAGAACAGTATTGTGGCGTTACGTGCAACTTAGTTTATCAACACGATGAATAGGAAATGTACCTCGTATTTACTCCAGGCCCGAAATTAACCTTTTAACCACGTCATGCCTAAGTAATAAAACCTGTATATTATGAGCTCCAAAAACTGCTGACCTGTTGTTCTTCACAGCATGGCACTTCATCAACAATTCATGTAAAGACAGCCTCCCCATTTACTCCTAGGAAATTAGACGAGCGGAAATTACACTAGAAGCATCATTTTCCCGTCATCCGCCCTCATCTGAGGCCCCCTCCCATTCTATTCACTTTGGTAGCAAGGCGTTGGTTGCATTAAGTGGTCACAAAACATTTGGTAGCATGCTTGATGCATTAATGCTTGTTGCCCTGACCGTGAAGAGATTTTGGCGGCATAGAAATGACTAACCACAGAACCTCCATATATTTACGCTCGTGATGGGAGCAGAAGCCACGGACAAAATTGAAGCTCTTCTTTTTGCTTTGGAGAACACATGGTATACAATTGGTTCACAGAGCCGATCTCAAGCATACACACATCCTGCCGTAATAGATAAAGAATTACCGTGTCGCACTGAGACCTGCATGCATCCAGCATGGCAGATGCAGCTTGAAGGTGAAGCAAGAACTAAAGGGTGGTTGCAGCCTATGTTACGGGGTGTCAGGACAGAAAATGGCGCTGCAACATTAGCGATTAGGCAAAGGAAAAACGACGCATGGCTCTCTTTCTTCTAAGCTATTTCACCTAACCTATCGCTGCAATTTATGGGTATTAATGAGGCAAAGGACAGTCTGGGATCAAATAGGAACGTTTTATGCAACCAACCACCCAAGCCATAGTAACACAGCTATTTGTGGAGTTCACACGAGTCAGCATCCTGCCACTCGAGACTATTACAAGGTAGGCTATATCACGCATGTCCATGGCATGTACAGAAAATGTATTGCTGCAGGCAGGCAAGTTAACAAAGCCGAGGTTTGTTTATACCTTTACTGGTTGTACCTCAAACCAATCCTCCAGAACACCCTTGATGCTAGACTGTGTAGAGACGTCTTACGCCAATCTCACCTTGAGTAATTGAAGACAAGACCCACTGGCTACGAGGTTCTGGCAGTTACTCATCTGCGGCCCTTTACAGAATAGTGTCCGAGGTCTGCGAACAGCTATGACCAGAAGCGCTCCCTCTCAGAAAACCCCGACCCAGACTACTTCAGCCACGACCATGGTGGATGAGTTGAACCCATGACAAACCAGGAAGTAACGTTATCGCTGTTCTTTCCCATCCGAACTGGCAGCGTGGTGTGCCCATTCCCAGGCTGGAGCCTGTAGCCAGTACCCGCCCCGGTAGCACAGTGGTTAGAGCGCCCGGCTAGTAAACGGGATGTCCTGGGTTCGAGTCCCAGTCGGGGCAGTAGTCTTTTCTTTCTTTCACAGACTAGTGTATTGTGTGTCCTCACAAGGCCAGTCTTTAATGCAGACTGCTTGCTTCATTTACCCTTTACCTTGTGATTTCTTTCTTTATTAATGAATGCTAATTATTTTGCAATTATATAGTCTGGTTACAGGCTGAGTGCGAAAAGATTTTTAGCCGTATTATCCACAAAAGCTAGAGGGCTGTTTTATTGGAGTATATCCCAATTCAAAATAAATGATACTAAAAGGACTAAACATTCTTTGTGTTTCATTAATATTTATAATATAATGCTACGTTTTATTTGCTTATCAGTCTCTCAGTTAATAAAATTATTTGTCTCCAACGAGAAGTTATAGGTGATGCTGCTGTCGGCGACTTTCTCCCGTTAAATACGCCGCATCACCCACGCATTGCTGAAATCCGTCGAGAGATGTCGCTGTGTGTGTCCCTGTACTAATTTTTAATCGTTTGCTAATAATTACCATGGGATCGAAAAACTAAAATACTTATACGGTAAAAATTAAAATTATTTATGCCAATAGATCGCCGAAGTAAAATTATAAGATACTAGCCTAAAAAATTATACAGTGATGTTAAAATACGACAATCGTAACGAACATGTCGAGTTTTCTAGCTGGTATATATGCGAGTCAAAAGCCCCAATTATTAACTAACAGTTGGCGTCTGTTTTAAGCTTAGCTCGGTAAGTTGCGCACAATGAAAAGCTACTGTCGTATAATCACCCCGATTATACCCCGGTGCATAATCGGGTGATTATACCGCACTAGGTCGATTATACCCCGCTCCTCTACCTTCCACCATGATAGCAAGCGAGATATACTCATTCGTATACGGCTTTGAAGTTCGTTCTTTTAGGCCGGTGGGTCAAGCCGTTACCAGTCTTCTCCTGGACATGACCGTCACATCTAGAAAAAATATGCAGGATATATCAAAAACAAAACTACCAACGAACAGAAATAAACTTGGACAACTCGAAATATAGTTACTTTCAGTCAGTGGCTTTTTTTATATTATCGAACGTACATGGCAAAATATGAAATTACTTCATGGATTTGTTTAAACTTTGTTGGTGGTAGTGACTTCGACATTTATTGGTTTGCAACATTTGTTGGAATCGCAGCATCCACAAGGTACACGTATCGGTTTGTAACCATCTGGGCAAACAGCAATACACTGTGGACAAGATTCGGCTGGAACGAACAGACAAGAAGAGAGATTTAGATTCATTAATCGTACGGAATTCCGTAATTTTCCAACATAGAACATGCGTATCATCCATATCGGTATCTCATGAGGATGAAGAGTCAGGGAACGGAGGAGAGAGTAAGAGCCTAGCAGAAGAAGGGGGTAAGAGATAGATCAAGAGAGTAAAGAAGAGATAAAGAGCTAAACACTTTTTTAAACAGACAAACAGATCGAAAGACTGAGGCCGACTGGAATAGCAGATAATAAAAAAAAGGGAAAGAGATGTAAACTAGAGATTGAGGAAGAGAAGCATAGCAGAGAAAATAAGAGGGAAAAGGCAGGGAGATCGAGAGACAGACTGAGGAAAGCGGGGGATTCAGCAGATGGAGAAAGTGAAGGAGAAAGGGACAGCAGAGAAAATAAGGGGGGGGGATTGAGGCTTAATGGCGCGTCGACAACTTGGTCATTAGCGCCAACCTCAGTCACAGTGCAGTGGTCCGGGTTGCCACTGCACCACACATTACAGAGATGTTATCCAAACCCCTAATCTAAATCTTGTCATACATCTGTACCTCCTGCAAAAATTGAAAAACACCGGACAGGAGGACAGACTTATCGCCCAACTGACGCGCAATATCATGCGGAAGATGGAACCGACGACGAACACCATCAAGATGGCGACAATCAACAAGTAAGTGCCGGACCGTAAGTGGCCGTCGACACCAAGAACATTCAGGAGTGTCAACCCCCCGCAAAAGGAAACAGTGAGTAAGTCGGGTGTGACCAATTCGCAAACGGGCCAACACAACCTCCTCACGGCGACTGCGGCGACACGCCGAGTGCCACTCCTCGACAGTGCCTTTAATGGCCCGTAACTTACTACCGTCCTGTCCATCCCACGAGGCTTGCCAAAAAGCATGTAACCTCAGACGCAGAGTTGGAAAAGCGTCCGAGGGAACAAGCCTGAGATCCCTACCGAGAGGGCCAGAAAGGGCCCCTTTTGCTGCAGAATCCGCTTGGTCATTTCCACCTATCCCAACATGGCCCGGGATCCAGCAGAAAAGCACGGTTTTCCGCTGGCCAGGCAAGCGGGAAAGCAAAGCTTGGACACGTTGAGTCAAGGGGTTCCGTGGATTGTAAGTCGCCAAGGACTCCAGGGCACTCATGGAATCGCTAAAGATAATGAAATGCTTGCCCTGAAGGCCAAGGATCCATTCCACCGCCAAACCGAGAGCCAAAAGCTCTGCAGAAAACACAGAATAGCCTGATGGAAGGCGATGGGCTACCGTCACTCCCTTACAAACACAAGCACAAGCCACGCCAGCGTCTGACTTCGACCCATCAGTAAACAGCTGCTGATAACCGGCGTACTGAGAACACAGCCGCCGGAACTCCTGCAAGTACCTTGCTGGCAGAGTGGAACCCTTCGGGAGGGACGCCAGAGCGAAAATGAAAATGCCACTTGGGACAAGCCAAGGGGCCACTGGCATCACCCCCAGCCTCAAGACGCTGGGCATATCAAAGGCTATCTCCCGACAGGACTGCTGGAGCCTATCGCGGAAATCACCCTTACCCACCCTGCGTCTACCGACTCGCAAGTCTGGCCCAAAAACCATGGACCAAGCAGGACTGGATTCCACAGCACGTAAACGCACAGCATACTGAATGGCCAGCTTCCGCCGACGAATGGCCAAAGGTGGCTCCGAGGCCTCAGCATAGAGGCTGACCACTGGAGAAGTTCGAAATGCCCCAGTCGCCACACGCAGGCCACTGTGATGCACAGTGTCCAACATCTGGAGAGTCGAGTCACTAGCCGAACCATACACCATGCACGCATAATCAAGTTTGCTGCGGACAAGGGCTCTGTAGAGGCGCAACATGGCAGTGCGATCGGCACCCCATGAAGTACCCGACAGAACCCGCAAGATGTTAAGTGCCCGCATAGACTTGTCTTTAAGTTGGCGCAAGTGTGGAAGCAAAGATAACCTGGAATCGAACACCAGACCCAGGAAACGTGCCTGTGGGACAACAGGAATCTGCGCCTGCCCCAAATACAGGCAAGGATCTGGGTGCAGTGTTCGTTGGCGGCAAAAGTGAATGCACACAGTCTTGTCCGGAGAAAACCGGAAACCATTACTGACCGCCCAGGTCTGGACTTTGTTAATCGCCAGCTGTAGCTGCCGCTCGCAGGTCTGCATGCGAGCTGCCCGAAAGCGCAGGCCGAAGTCATCGACAAACAATGACTGGGGAACAGCAGCTTGCTGAGCAATGGGGTTGATCCCAATAGCAAACAAGATGACACTAAGAACACCCCCTTGAGGCACACCATTATCCAAGACAAACGGGCGGGAAAGAGTCGCCCCGACACGAACACGAAAAGAACGGCCGGAGAGGTAAGCGGAAAGCAACAGTGGCATCTGTCCCCTCAAGCCATAGTTATAGAGATTACGGAGAATCCCATAACGCCAGGTCGTATCATAAGCCTTCTCCAAGTCAAAGAAAACCTGAACCAGATGTTGATGCAGGCGGAAAGCCTCCCTCACATCCGATTCAAGGGCAACCAGATGATCGATGGTTGACCGAAAACGTCGAAAGCCACACTGGGACGCAGATAAGAATCCGCGTGATTCCAGCACCCAGACCAACCTCTCACTGACCATCCGTTCCATAAGTTTACAGACACAGCTAGTCAGAGCGATTGGGCGATAACTGGAAGGAGCAGTAGGGTCTTTGCCCGGTTTCACAATCGGGATGACCACTGCTGTCCTCCACGCTGCCGGAACAGAGCCTTCTGCCCACACACGGTTGAACATCTCCAGCAAGAACTGCTGGGAGGCAAGAGGCAGATGTTTTAACAGCTGATAGTGAACATCATCAGGCCCTGGGGCGGAGTCATGCGACTTGGACAAAGCTGAAACAAGTTCCTGCCTGGTGAACGGTAAATTGTACTCCTCTAGCCCGTCGGAGCGAAAGTCTAGAGAGTGAGCCTCTTCTCTACGCTTTATTCTGAGGAAACCAGGATCATAATGGTTATCACTCGAGACCCGCGCAAACGCAGACGCAAGACAGTCGGCGATATCCGGCACAGAAGAGATCACGGAATTCGCCACCTTCAGCTGTGAAACCGGGGAAGACACGTTCCTCCCCGAGATCTGGCGCACCTTCCGCCACACCTGCTGAGAAGGCGTGAAGCGCGTGATCGACGAAACATAAGCTGTCCACGAAGCACGTCTAGCCTCACGTATGACATACCTGGCACGGGCACGACAGCGCTTAAAGGCTACAAAGTTGTCAGTAGTTGGGTTGACCGTAAATGCACGCAACGCTCGCCGGCGGGCCCGAATAGCATGCCCGCAAGCAGGCGTCCACCACGGAACAGGAACCCGCCGCGGCTGTGTGGACGAACGCGGGATAGTAGCACGAGCAGCAGCAAGGACCACGTCAGCGAAATGAGTTGCAAGTTCATCCACATCAGAAAAGTCCCCAACCGCACGCTGAAATACAGCAGCCTCAGCAAAGGCTGACCATTCAGCACGTCTAAGCGCCCACCGGGCTGGCCTGGAAGCCACAGAACCCCCTTGTGTCATGGACAACACAACGGGGAGGTGATCGCTTCCATGCAGATCGGCAGTGACAGCCCAAGTGAAGTGAACTGGGACGGCAAGGGAGCAAAAGGCTAAGTCCACCGCTGACCAATTGCCCGTGGCCAGGTTACAGTGTGTCATGGCTCCATCGTTCAGGATGCA
>JAHWFP010004465.1:13581-91017 GCA_023313725.1 Lithobius niger
TTGGGTGGAAGTTTTAACCCAACTGAGTTAAAATAATAACCCAATATTCAATCTCTTATGAGCAAGAATTTGGATGTAATTTTAATCCAATCGAGGTAACAAAATGACTTAATTTTCAGTTTATTATGAGGAAGAATTGGGATATAATTCGTACCCAACAGAGTTAACATAATGACCCAATGTTCAGTTTATTACGAGTAATGGTTGGGTGGAAGTTTTAACCCAACAGAGTTAAAATAATAACAAAAAATTCAGTTTATTATTAAGAAGATTTTGGATGTAATTTTAATCCAAACGATTTACCTTAATGGCCAAATGTTCAGTTTATTACACTAAGGAATTGGTGGAAGTTTCAGCCCAAGGGATTTAAATAATACCCAATATTTTGGTCTATTATGAACATGAATTGGGTTGTTATTTTAAAATATTGGCCCATTGTTCAGTTTATTATGAACATGAAATACGATGTAATTTTTACCCAACCAAGTTAACATGATATTACGAATATGGGTTGGGAGGAACTTTCAACCAAACGGAGTTAAAGTCATAAACCAATATTCAGTCTATTATGAACAAAGAGTTACACATAATAATTTTACTCCAACTGAGTTAACATAAAGACCCAATGTTCAGTTTATTTCCACTAAGGGTTAGGTCGAAATTTTAACCCAATTGAGTTAAAATAATAAAACGGTATTCATTCAATTATGAGGAAGAATTGGGATGTAATTCTCTTATGAGCAAGAATTTGGATGTAATTTTAATACAATCAAGGAAACAAAATGACTCAATTTTCAGTAGGGTGCATCAAAAAATGGTTTTTTAAAATTTCAAATCGTAATAGTTTGGAAAAGTTGGTCTTCGACCTCCTAATCACTGTACCTAAAGGATAAATTTCTAAAATAATTCTTTGAGGTGCCCTCCTGGACCTAAAATGTAACATTATAAGTCAATGAGAAAAATCACTAATTCTAAAAAAAATTTGACTAGTTTAAAATACGGCTTTTTACATTATCTAATTTGGTACTCTCAGAGACCATTAAAAAATCCTGAATTAAATTTTAAAACTATTTTGTCCCTAAACTTCATTTTAATTCAAGGCATATAATCAAAAAAATGCCTTTTTTCTATTTTGATGGCTGATAAATCGTACTGTTCACTTTACGAAAAAAAATGTTTTCGATTTTGGCTTCAATTTCGTGGTCTCTGAGTAAACTAGTCAAAAATCACTTTTGCAGAATTAGTGATTTTTCTCATTGACTTTTAATGCTAAACTTTAAGCTGAGGTGAGCACCTCAAAAAATTATTTTAGAAATTTTTCCTTTATGGATGGTGATTAGGAGGTCGAAGATGAACTTTTCCACACTATTACGATTTGAAATTTTAAAAAGCATTTTTTTTAGCCACCCTAATATTCAGTTTATTACGACTAAGAGTTGGGTGGAAGTTTTAATGCAACCGACCAAAATAACCCAATATTCAGTATTTCATGAGGAAAAATTTGGATGTAATTTTAATACAACCAAATTAACTTAATGACCCAATGTTCAGTTTATTGGGACTAAGGGATAAGTATAAGGTTTAACCAAACTGAAGTAAAATAATTACCCAATATTCAGTCTATTGTGAGGAAGAATTGGGATATAATTCCTACTCAACCGATTTAACATAATGACCCAATGTTTAGTTTATTACAAATAAGGGTTGGGTGGAAGTTTTAACCCAACAGAGTTAAGATAATAACACAAAATTCAGTTTGTTATTAAGAAGATTTTGGATGTAAATTTAATACAACCGATATAACTTAATGACCAAATGTTCAGTTTATTACACTAAGTTATTGGTGGAAGTTTCAGCCCAACGGATTTAAATAATAACCCAATATTTAGTCTAATATGAGCTTGAATTGGGATGTAATTTTTAACAGATTGGCCCATTGTTCAGTTTATTATGCCTAAGGGTTGGGTGGAAGTTTTAACCTAACAGAGGTAAAATAATAACCCAATATTCATTTTATTATGGACATGAAATACGATGTTGTTTTTACCGAACCGAGTTAATGTTAAGTTTATTACGACTATGGATTGGGAGGAAGTTTTAACCCAACCGAGTTAAAGTAATAAACCAATATTCATTCAATTATGAGGAAAAATTGGGATGTAATTCTCAAACTAACGAGTAAATGCAATGACCCCATGTTTAGTTTATTACGACTAAGTTGGGTGAAGGTTTTTACCGAAATGAGTTAAAATAATAAACCAATATTCAGTTTATTATGAACAAGAATTTGGATGTAATTTTAATCCTACCAATTTAACTATCGATGTTCAGTGTATACGACTAAGGGTTTTAGCCTAACTGATTTACATAATAACCCTATATTCAATCTCTTTTGAGCAAGAATTTGGATGTAATTTTAACCCAATCGAGGAAACAAAATGACCCAATATTCAGTAGGGTGGATAAAAAAAAATGCCATCTTTTAAAATTTCAATTCGTAATAGTGTGGAAAAATTGGTCTTCGACCTCCTAATCACTATCCCTAAAGGAAAATTTTCTAACATTATTTTTTGTGGTGCCCACCTGGACCTAAAGTTTAACATTATAAGTCAATGAGAAAAATTACTAATTCTGAAAAAAATTGACTAGTTTAAAATAAAGCTTTTTACATTATCTAATTTGGTATTCTCAGAGACAATTAAAAGAGGCCTGAATTAAATTTAAAAAAATATTTTGTCCCTAACCTTCGTTTTAATTCAAGGCATATAATCAACAAAAATACCTTTTTTTCCTATTTTGATGGCCGATAATTCGTATTGTTTACTGTAAGAAAAAATGGTTTTTGATTTTGTCTTCAATTTGGCAGTCTCTGAGCGTACAAAATGAGATAATGCAAAAAGCAGTATTTTAAACTAGTCAAAAATCACTTGCAGAATTAGTGATTTTTCTCATTGACTTTTAATGCTAAACTTTAGGCTGAGGTGGGCACCTCAACAAATTATTTTAGAAAATTTTTCTTTAGGAATGGTGATTAGGAGGTCGAAGATCAACTTTTCCACACTATTACGATTTTAAATTTAAAGAAAGCATTTTTTTGATCCACCCTAACGTTCAGTTTATTACGACTAAGGGTTGGGTGGAAGTTTTAATGCAACTGACTTAAAATAATAAACCAATATTCAGTATTAGTGCGGTAGTAAAGCGATATTCGGTTACACATATATACCCAAACTTCCGGTCACGTGATAAAAGTGGGGGTAATGATGCGCTTCCGATCATCTGTTGAAAAGTGGGGGTGTCACTTCTATTTTTTGTCAATCTGGAGGACGGTAGAAAAGTGCTTTTTACTATCTGTTTTCCGGCTTTCGTCGATCTGAAGAAGGGTGGGAAAGTACTTTTTGCTTCTTCCTATGATGTCACTTCCGGTCACGTGATCATAGTGGGGGTAATGATGCACTTCAGATAACAAGATGAAAAAGTAGGGGCGTCTCTTCCATTTTTTCGCAAATCTAGAGGAGGGTGAGAAAGTGCCATTTGTTACCTTTTATTCGTTTTTTTGTCTGTCTGGAGGAGGGTGGGAAAGTGCTTTTGCTATCTACTATGACGTCACTTCCGATCACGTGATCAAAATGGGGGTAATGATGTCACTTCTGGTCACATGATGTTAGTGAGGGCGTCACGTCCGGTTCTTCATCGATCCGAAGGATGGAAGGAAAGTGCCATTTTCTACCCTTTTTTTGTTTCGTTGATGTGGAGGATGGTGGAAAAGTGTCTTTTGTTACTTTTTTGTGGAGCTTATGGTGGGTGAGGCTTATGACATCACTTCCTGTTATAACATTACTTCCTGTTATGACATCACTTCCACTGTGACTTCACTTCCTGTTATGATATCACTTCCTGTTTTGACATCCTTTCCTGTTATGACGTCACTTCCTTTATGATGTCACATCTTGTTATGACATCACTTCCTATTATGACGTCACTTCCTGTCATGACATCACTTCCTGTTATGACATCACTTTCTGTATGACGTCACTTCATGTATGATGTCACTTCCTGTTATGACATCACTTCCTGTTATGACGTCACTTCCGGTTATAACATCACTTCCTGTATGACTTCACTTCCTGTTATGACATCACTTCCTGTTATGACAACACTTTCTGTATGACGTCACTTTCGGTTATGACATCACTTCCGGTTATGACATCACTTCCTGTTATGACACCACTTTCTGTATGACTTTACTTCCTGTTATGATCTGGCTGACTGTTCACGTCCGTGTCAGTCTGGCTCAGCGGTAGGACCTTGGCCTTTGATTTCAAAGGTCCTGGGTTCGATTCGCCGCTCAGGCAGTCTGACATATAAGTCCAAAAGGCAACGTAAATAGGTTTGCATCTGTATTTAGTTATATCACTTCCTGTTATGACATCATTTCCTGTATGCCATCACTTTCTGTTATGACATCACTTCCTGTTAAGACCTCACTTCCTGTTATGACATTACTTCCTTTAAAAACCCTCACTTCCTGTTATGACATTACTTCCTGTATGACATCAATTGCTGTTTTAATATTACTTCCTGTTATGACATCACTTCCTATATGATATCACTTCCTGGTGCAACTTCTAATATGGCGAAAATAGCCCTGCCCAACTGCGCCAAGGCTGGGAGGCCGTGTGTTTAAGTCCAGAACTGCATCTGAACTAAATTTTCTTCGTCTTATCTGTCCTTATATGGGGAAAAATAGTTCCACGGTTCCGAAATAGAAAAGTTGGCGCTATTCCAAATAAAATAATTGGCACGGTTCCAAAAATAAAAAAGTTGGTGGAGTTCAAAAATAATTTTTTTTTGAGGAGGGCCTTATATAAGGTGAGATCAGACGAGAAAAATTCAGTCCAGATGCATTTCTGGACTCGAACACACGGCCGCGCAACTCTGGTGCAGTTGGGCAGGGCTACATGCACCATATGAAGAGGGAATCTCCACTACTGGCTCCCCTATCGGGTGGTAGTAACTCCCCTCTAGGGTGGCCGTAACTCCTTTTATGGGTAGGTAGTAACTCCCCGTTTGGGTGGTAGCAACTCCCCGTGTAGGGTCAAGAAATAAAATTTTAAAAATTTCTATTTTTTGTTGGTCCTACGTAAGGAATATTCTTTTTTTTTAAAGTGTGTCTGCTAAATTCTAATTCGTCTATTTTTTAGGAGCTCCAATTTATCTCCTCATTTTTTCCTCGTTTTTTTTTGGAAAATTATTTCGTGTATAATAAAAGAATAATAATAAAAGGAATGAACGATTTTTCTTTTAAGAAACAGAAAATGAATTCAAAATCATCGTTTACGTGTGCATACTGTGAAAAGATCTACGCAACTCAGCAAGATTCGGTCCATCATCTTCCAACCATCAATCCGATCTTCGACCGGAGTTTTTATGCTTCGAAAACGAGTTGAAAGATATTGAAGGTGAAGTAAGGTGCAAGTTGGTGCATGATGATATGCATCGAATTTATTTCCGTAAAATTGAATGTCTCGATTCATCTCGAGCTCTTAATCTACTATACAGTCCGCTTAAATATCTTATCACCACTTTCTTGGATCAACTGACTAATTGTAACTGTTTTTAGAGGCAGATTTTACCAGGGATTCCAACAAAGTGCGAGCCTATTGCTGGTCCATCTATACAGCTATTTACAACGAATCTGATGTGTCGGGAATATTGCAGGATGCTTGTAAAAAAATACAAGAGTCAGTCGAAACTTTCGAAGAAAAAGATAGTGGTTGGCGCTTTTTGAAAGTTTGGGGTATCACCGTAAAAGTGGCAAAAACGATCCTTTTGCCCTAGTTCTTTCTTACCCTTGCCGAGTGCATTACGCAAGAAAAGCGAAGTTACAGTAAATGTGGAAAATTCTGACGAAAAGTGCTTTCTGTATTTTGTTTTACCAACTAAAATGAAGTGCTACGAAACCGAGGTCAAATATTACGAACCATTTTTGAATACTGTAGACTATTCCATGTTGTAGTCCCCGGTGACTCTATGACAAATTGATTCTTTCGAACGAGCCAACAATTTTTCCATTAACGTAATTTTCTATTAGGGTTCGATAGGATTACATCCGGTGAGAGTGAATAAAAACATGGAAGGAGAAGTAATTGAATTGTTACTAATAGCCGACGTAAAAGGAAATACTCATTACTGCAGCATCCTCGATATTGATAGGCTTCCCCGATTTCAAGGTGCTGGAACACTTAGACAATTTTACTGTTGTAACTACTTTGCTGTCTTTACAAAAGAATGATCCATGTTGGAGCGCGTCGGTAAATGTGTGAGACTGAATAAGGAGCAAGTACACACTCCTATCACCTAGTATTAACACGTTAAAATTCCAACACTATGAGAGACGTAATCCTCATCCATGGATAATTTACGCAGTTTTCGAATGTATGCTCAGACCCCTACAAACTTGTAGCGTCGATCCATCTTTGAGTTCGTCTACTAAAATTAGTTTACATTCACGTAGTAGTTTTGGATATATGGTTATTGGCCCAAAAAATGAAATCGTAAGTCAAAAATTCTACCTCGGTGAGGATGCGGTGGATAAGTTTTACGAATGTATGAATATCGAAATTAACAAGTTTGCCAGTATTCTATCACGGCTAAAACCTCTGATGATGAGTGTCGAAGATGAAATTCAGTTCTTGAAAGCTGATACTTGCTACTACTGCAACAAAGTCATGCTTACAAATAATCTTTCATTGAAGAAAGTGAGAGATCACTGTCACTTCACGGGAAAGTTCAGAGGTGCTTCTCACGTAAAATGCAATCTGGATGCAAGGGGCATAATTACTATACCAATCGTCTTCCATAATTTAGAAGGCTACGATATGCATCTACTGATTTCTGCGGCAAAAAACTTCCCTTGGGGAGTGGACGTTCTTGCTAAAAACACCAAGCGTTTCATGAGTATAACTATTACGCGGAACTTTTCATTCGGTGGAAATGACCTTTCGGTAAGGTTGGGGTTTTTAGACAGTTATAGTTTCCTATCTTCCTCGTTCGAAACTTTGGTAAAACCCACAAGAAAGATCGACCCTTCCCCATCTTAAAAACTATTACGAGATACTTTTGCTTCAATGAAAAGAGATTTTCGGTAAGGTTGCGTTTTTTTGACAGTTATAATCCCTATCTTCATCGCTGGGCTAAAAACCACAAGAAAGATCGACCCTTCAACATCTTAAAAACTGCTCTTGAGTTGATAGATTGGTTCAAGTCAGGAGAGGTCTCGAATTTATTGATGCAAAAAGGCCACTATCCATACGAGTAGGTGCAGTCTATGGACGTTTTTAAAGAACGGAAATTACCCCCTAAAGAGGCGTTTTTCTCCACTCTACGAGGTGAAGGCATCACTGATACAAAACTATGAGCATGCTATGTCTGTTTGGAATTTGCTGAAGGAGAAGGTTTTTAAAAATTATCATCGTGTATATCAGATAATCGATGTAAACCTTCTAGCCGACATTTTTCAGACTTTCAGGGAAACTTGTTTGCTCAATGATGGCATAGATCTGTGTTACTATGTGTCCACACCAGGGTTTAGTTGGGGAGCCGCGTTGAAAAAAACCGAAGCCGAACTAGAATTGTTTACCCATGGAGGAAAGCATAACTTTATAACTTCCGGTATCAGAGGTGGAACAACTTTTGCATCAAAAAGGCACTCGATCGCCAATAACAAATATCTATCAGACACCTGCAACGAGAATATACCTAGTCTATATCTAGTAGATTTAGATGTCAACAACTTATACGGACTGGCCATGATGGAATTCCTTCCATATGATCAATTTAGCTGGTTGACGAGGAAAGAAATTCTTGACTTTTGCTTGGCATTGTCGAAAAAGATTCGGAATACGGTTATATATTGGAAGTGGGCTTCGACTATCCATCCGAGCTACACGACGATCACAACAATTATCCTTTAGCACCAGAAAAGTTTAAAATAATGCCAAAACTCGTGTCTCCCTTCATGAAAGAAATGGCAGGAAACAAGAAGAACGTTTCTACTTCCAAACTGTTGACTAACCTGCTCCTGAAGAAAAACTATACAGTTCATTACAGAAATTTACAATTCTACTTGAAGCACGGTTTAATTTTGAAAGGTATTCACAGAATTCTAAAATTTCGTCAGAAGCAATGGCTAAAATCTTACATAGAATTTAACACCGAGAAGCGTCAACTTGCAACGAGGACGTTCGAGGACGTTCAAACTGAAAAATAATTCGGTGTTTGAAAAAACGACGGAAAATAAACAGGGGCGTTTATCCGTGAAGTTGTCCGATAATCCAAAAAAATCTGTCAAGTACAACACTCTGTCACACGCGGATTCATTCAAGATCATCAACGAAAATCTCGCACAAGTAAACTTGAGACTTCGTGACATCAAGTGTGACTAACCGACTTACTCCGGTTTTTGCATCCTCGAACTTTCCAAACTCACAATGTATGAATTTCACTATGAGTTCATGCGTCCAAAATATGGAGGCCGAGCACGTTTACTTTTCACGGATACTGACAGTCTGTTCTATGAGGTAGAACCTGAAGATTTTTACCAGGACATGGAAATTGAGTCAGATAAATTCGAAACAAGGAATTATGATCTATCGCATCCTCTATATACTATTAAAAACAAACAAGTCCTGGGGAAAATGAAAGATGCGACGGCTGGCATCCCGGTGAAAGAATTTGTAGGATTGAAGCTAACAATGTACTCAGTTTTAGTAGGGAAAGAGAGTATTAGAAAGGCTAAAGGGATTAGTAAAGCATTTATCCAAAAAAGTCTCCTCACGAAGACTACAAAAGAGCGCTATTTTCGAAAACATAGTCGAAAGCCACATGGATGAGCATTCAAAGTAAGGATCATCAGCTCGCTACGGTTGAAATTTCAAAATCTTCCGTATCTCCTTACGACGATAAGAGATTCGTGTTGGATGATGGAATAAATACGTTAGCGCATGGTCACTACAGAACGGGTGTAGCGCATGATTTTATTTCATGGTATAATCAATCCGATAGAGGATGAAGTAGCTGAAGAGCAAGGTTCGCTGGAGAAAGATAAGGAGGAAGAAGCATCAGCCAATGAAATACCAAAAGGAAGCGAAGAAGAAAAAATAGTGGCTAATAAGAGGAAAAGAGCCGCAGCTGCTCTTAAGAAACGTGCGATAGAAACTGTCGAACAGAGATAAGCTAGGTTTGAGAAAATGGCTGCTGCTTTTAGTAAAAAAAACTTGCGACAGAAACTGTAGAACAGAGAAAATCTTGGTTGGAGAAAATGGCCACCTCTAAAGTAAGAAAATTAATATTCAGACGAACTGCTAATATGATCTGTACTTAAAAATCAAGTAGAAATTATTTTTAAAAAAACGGCTAATGTTATCAGTCCAGCTATTAAATTTTGAATCATATCCCTTCCACTTAACGAAGTAGAGCATTTTCCCATCTGTACCTTTCTTTCGTCTTAATACTTTCTCCACTAAACATAAATCGGGAACGAGAGTTTTTTGAATTTCTTATTCGTAGAAACCTCCGAGCTACGGTTCGTTCAATTCGTCTTTTAATAAATAAGTAACAGGTTCGGTTTTTTGTACTTTACGGATCGTGAAAACTTCATTAGTAAAAGTTTGTGAATACAAACTTTATCAAAAATTTTCTTAACTTTAGGATTTCTGACTTTATTTCCAACGGTTCTTTCAACGATTTCAGAGACGATTCGCGATGTCTGGTTACTTCCCTCGGTTTTAGTTTAGTTGAGTGAACCGTGTCATTGTACTGTGAAACTAACTCAACAATATTGTGTATCCATTGGTAGTCCCCCGCTTGGTGAATTGTTTCCACATGCGAGTTTTCAGCATTCTGTTGAAACGTTCTACAACGCTTGCTTTCTTCTCAGAGTGGGTAGAGTACAGGTTGATGTTGTGACGCTTAAGGAGCGCTTTAAAGTTTTTATTGTAGAATTCAATGCCTAAATCAACTTGTAAATTTTTAGGGGGTTTCGTTCTTTTGAGTATCTTTTTAAAGGCTCCCGTAACGACTAGACCGGATTTTAATTTAAGGGGAATGGCCCAAAAAACTTGGACATGACGTTAATGCAAGTCAGTAGGCAGTTAAATCCTTTATTAACGTTAGAGTAAGGTATCATTTTCACCAAGTCCGCTTGCCATAGATCATTCAGACTCCGCACAATCACTTTCCGCCTCGGAAAATGTTTCCGCGTCAGTTTGTGGAGTTCGTTTACGAGTTGATCCATTTCTTTTTTTTCTTCCTATTCCGAACTTGAGCTTCGTCCCCATGATTTTTTAACGACTGCAGCAGCTAATTTTTCTCTCCAAGAGGTTGAAGGATGCTTACGTACTTTTCGAGCTTTAGATATAAGAATTTCATCGGCGATGTGGCGTTCGTTTAAATTTGAGCTGTTGAATAGGCAATGTCATGTTTTTTACACGCCTCATCCAGTTTATTTATTCCAGGATCCCCTCTAGCGAATCTCTGATTTAGTTTTGTTCCTTGTACGCAGTATTGATATCCGGGTAAATGTACTTCTACCGGTAAATGGTCTACGATTTTATTTACGATTCATTTCCCAGACCTGATGAAGGAAGCTCTTTTCGTTCCGCACTTTGCAAAAGTAGACTTCCATGCTTCTGTTATTTTTCGATGTAATAATAGTACGAGGTTCGAACTGGTTAGGTGTGAATCGTTTACATTTCACGCAATACTTCATCTTGGCCAATTACTCTTTTTTTATTATACAAATTTTTTTATCGTAAACCTAAATTCTGATAAGCGTTCTTTTTTCTCGAGCGGTGATTGCCCGTCGTTGTTCCAATTCCAATAAAATTTCTCTCATTTCATTCCTGTGACCGTTGTGACCCGCTTGGGTTGACCCGTACAAAAACCTCAGACTTTGGGCCAGATCGTTAAGATCCTCATAGTCCCTGTAATGCACCCTACTCCCGGTTTTTTTTACCATACCAGTTCCCTTTTTCTTCGTTTTCATATCCTCCCAGATAGGACCGATTATCGATGCGTACTTGGCACTACGATTCGATTTCGGTTTTCGAGTACCCGCATCGTTGTGTTGGTAGATAGAGTGGGTGTTTTATAAAAGAGAAGCGTAACTCGCCTTGACTTCGGGAGTGTCCGATGGCTCCTTAAAATCCTTAAAAACCAGCAAACTCCAAAGTCCTCGTCTTCCCGCGTACTGATTACCACCGACCACTATGTCGTTCTCGAATATTTTTACGGGTTTATTAGCGATGCTCGTTGCTCCAGTTTTCATGTCGTATTGCAGTCCGAAGACAGGATCGTCTCTTTGGGATTTTGGAAATATTTCACCAGGAAATATTACGCCATTCGTATTATGACTTGGCCAGGTAACAGACTATCCAAAGATCCGAAGGTTGGAAAATTTGGAAGTTCTGGAGTCGTCGACACGCATCTGTTTAGTATTGCCGAAAGTGTGTGGGTGACTTATCAAACCCATGCTGATAGAAGCGTATTCGGTTCGCATAGCTGGAGCAGGAGTCGAGTATACAGAAAAAATTGGGATCTTGTGCTATCGGAGTTGAATGCTCGATGGAAGGTTTCGGCAATTCAAACTTCTCCGTGTCATTCTTCGTGGTTTCCCACTCTTCATCATCTTTATCCTCGGATTTATAAGCTTTTTTAATGGGAATAATAATTCGTATATGTTTTAGTCGTTTTCTCATTGGAAAACCGGAAATAACTTTCGCAGGACTCGCTACGGGTGGTGGATTAACAACAGCAGGTTTCAAAGTACTAACGACCGGTTTAAAAAAGTCTTGTAAAGATTCTTCTTGATCTCGTTCGTCCAAACGTTGATTCACACATTTTTCCCGTAAACATTTTTTGACATTTACTATTTCACGTTTCTTTTCCACGTTATCTTTTTTCCTTCGTTTGTTTTTATCATCGAACGAAAACGTACGTTTATAACGTCCTTCATTTAACATTTTGTCGATCGATAAAAACCACGTTGGATCATCCCAACACGTTCAACACAATGTTTTAAACTCCGGGAATTCCATGTACGGACCGACGTGATTTTCGTATATATGTGTCAGGTTTAAATCGTCCACGGGAAATACGACTAATAAATTGGCATTAACTCTAACCACTTGTTTGTGAATTCTGGTGTAAGACTGACTGCAATAAAAAAAACATCGTCAAAAACCACGAGATTACGAAACTTGGTCTCCAAATCCTCGAGAGGAATTAAATCGTTTTGAGAGTCGTGAAAACTCCCGCTCTACGGTTCGCTCAATTTCGGAAAATATAGACTGTAAAGCTTGGTATTTCGCTTGACACAGACTTTTGCTGTACACGTTTAATCTGTCGTAATCCAATCATCCTTTGTTACAGATAAAATTAAACAGTAAGTTCGTCTTCCCGCAGTTTGCCGGTCCTATAATCAGGAATCTTATGTTTGAAGGTAGAAATGGGTGAAGTAGAGTAAGAATACGATTGAGTTATCCCCCCTCCATCTACCCACATCAACACCCCCACTTCCGGTCACGTGATTAAAGTGAGGGACGTCACTTCCGGTCTGGTGATGAAAAGTGGGGATGTCACTTCTGGTTTTCATCGATCTGGAGGATGGTGGAAAAGTGTCTTTTGCTACCTTTTTTCGTTCTCAATCTGTAGGATGGTGGAAAAGTGTCTTTTGCTACTTTTTTTTCATGTATTTAGAGGGATTCCCACTTTTTTAGTTTTCATCAATCTGGAGGATGGTGGGAAAGTGCCTTTTGCTACTTTTTTGCATCCTTTTGCTACCTCCATGATGACGTGAGCCTAATGACGTCAATTCCACTCATGTGATCAAAGTGGGGGTGTCACTTCCGGTTTTCATCGATCTGGAGGATGGTGGAAAAGTGTCTTTTGCTACTTTTTTTTCGTTTTCATCTATCTGGAGGGGGTGGAAAAAGTGCCTTCTGCTACCTATTTTTTGGTTCTCAATCTGAAGGATGGTGCCTTTTGCTACTTTTTTGCGTTTTCATCAATCTGAAGGACCCCTACCCATGACGTCGGTGGATGTGGCTTTGCCGGTGATCGTGGTGCATGCTAAATAAGCTTTTACATGTAAGCTTTCGAATGAATATTCTTTACAGGGAGAGAGTTGAACGGAATTGGCAGTAATACAGGACAATAATTTTTTACTTCTTGTTTCAGTGAATGAGAGTAGGCTGATCCGTGTACAACGTGTGTACCGTGTGACAGCTGTGCGAAATTAGTCACGATTGCTGCAAAGCTAACGTATGGTTCGTTTAAGGTTATTTGCAAGTTTCTCACGTTTTTGGTAAGTAAAGTACAACTATTTGACTATTTTATGTTTCTAAAGTTATTTAAAAAGTAATTGATCAGAACCTGCTGTTTAGCCAGCTGCAGGGTGCATTGGATTAAAGTGTCAAAAGCAATGTTATCTTGTCAACACTGCTGTAAGACCGCATTTCTTAGGCCTAAATAAATGCGATATTTTTTTAAACTGGTTGCTGCAGCGAGTGGAAGCTTTTCTTTTACACATTAGTACCTTAATGTATGTTTCACACGTTTTTTTAAGGATAAGAAATTGGTTGTCACAGCGTTTTTGAATTAATTGGATGGCTGCGTTATTTAAAAAAAAAACTGGTCAGTCACGATTTTCAGCGAATATTACTTTTTTCTGATTTACAACCTTAGTGTATATTTTGAACATTTTTAGGCTCCGTTCACGCATTAATAGCTTGACCAGACTACTTAGCACCCTCTAGGTCCAGATGTACTATTTAGCACCCTCTGGGTCCAGGTGCATTACTTAGCACCCTCTAGGTCCAGGTGTACTATTTAGCACCCTCCACAACCGGGTGTAGCACCCCCTAGGATCAGGTATACTATTTAGCACCCAGTAGGACCGGGTGTACTATCCCCTGGGTCAAAAATTTTGAAATAAACAAAAGGTTAACTCTTTTTAATGATATTTTCAGATTAATAACAAAAAAGAAGCATGGATTCGAATTCAATAATTTTAACGGGAATAGGGGCTGAACTGAGTTGCAATTTAAAAACTCCTATATACCTAAACCCAAAAAAAGAGTACGAAATGGCGCTCATCTCCTTGGAAACGTACTACAGTATTTTCAATGTGCACGCTGACAATAACGAATTTTTGTACACCATCGATGGTGGAGCAAATTGGATCGAGGTGCGAGTCGTTCCCAGCGCTTACGAAATTTCGGAATTGAATAATTTTATACAGTCTACTTTGGAAGGAAGTGGAAGTCACGAAAAAAATGCCATCGTTTTAGAACCGAATCACAATACTTTAAAAACTAATTTGGTTATAAATAATCCGCTTTACGACGTTTCGTTTCTGGGAGATAATAATTTAGGAACTGTTCTAGGGTTCCTTGGGGGAATTTATACTAAAACTCAGCAAGGCCAAAAATCCGTGGATATAATGGGGCTCAATACAATTATCGTTCATACCAACATACTCGGGTCTTCCTACGTGAATGACGACACTCAACCTTGCATATACGCTTTTTATCTGGGAGTGCCACCGGGTTATAAGATGATAATTTCCCCTCAAAATTTATTATACCTTCCCGTAACTACTGACAAGATTCGTAATATCCGTATTTGGTTAACTTCTCAAGATAACAAAATGATAAATTTAAACGGGGAAACCCTTACTTCATCTGAGGTCTAAAAAATAATTTTGTACATATTAAAAAAGAATGTTAGTATTCGAAAGAAAAAAAAGAATAATTGGAAAAGGATTCGTCGTAGATAATAATCAATTAAGGGCAAAATATACAGCTTTCATCAAATTTATAACGAGAGCGAGAAGATGAGTTTAACGGAACATTACCTCGATATAAAAGAATCTTTACAACAAGATTCTTCCGTGGAGAGCTACGCATTTCACGAATATAATCCGATAGTAGGGACCAATCTAAACAACGTCAATTCAGAAATTAGAATCGTAATTGAAAACCAAGATTTGTTCCTACACGTCGCGAATAGTTATCTTCTGATTAAAGGTAGCTTAATGAATGCCGACGGTTCTAATTTTGCCGATGCGGACGTAGTGTCTCTCATCAATAATGGTTCCATGTACCTATTTTCCAGCATTAAATATCACTTGGGGATAAGCTAGTGGACGAGTTAAATTTTCCCGGTTATGGGACTCTCATGAAAGGTCTCCTTACGTACGGTTCGACCGATCAAGTGTCGTTGCTGGGGAACTGCTGGGCGTTAGATGCGGAGTTTAAACGATAACATCGGATTCAAATTACGGCATTCCATCATCGAGAAGGAAACGACTCCTAAAGGAAGCTTCTCATTCGCCATTCCCTTAAAACACTGCATGGGATATTTCGAAAATTATGACAAGGTGCTGTACGGTGCCAAGCATGTCCTAACGTTGTCTAGAGTGAGCAATGACGATGCTGTATTCACGGCAGCTGCAACAGCCATTGGGACAGTCAAATTGAGTAGCATTTCGTGGCACGTACCGCACGTAACCACATTCGACGAACAAAAACTCAGGCTTTTTAGTTACATAGAAGGTGGGATGAACGTGGACTTGGGTTTTAGGCACTGGTATTACGATAGTTGCGAACTTCCTCAGAGCACTAGTTTCACATGGCGCGTGCTTACTACTTCGGCCAATGAAAAACCGAGGTGGGTTATTCTAGCTCTTCAGACTAATAGAAAAGATGCGCAAACTAAAAATCCAGCCGTATTCGATCACTGCAGTCTTCAAGACGCTCAAGTAACTTTAAATTCCGAACGTTACCCGTTCTTGGACTTGAACGTAAATTACGCTACAGGAGAATACTCGAACGTGTAAAGAATGGCTCAAGAGTTTAGACGCGCTTTGTACGATGTCGGGGACTTGTGTATCGATTCGGTGCAGTTTAAAAAAGACGTATCCTCTAGTGGTTTTGGACTGTTCCAAGCAATCGGAGAGACTTCAGTCCGGCATAGTCGACGTACAAGTAAAGTTGAAATTTAACGATGCGGTTCCAGCTAACACGACATGCCACACGCTGTTGATCGGTGATAGAAAAATGAGTTTGAAATTGGATAAAGGCAATGTCGAAGTGATTTATTAAAAAAAGAGAAATGGTGAAACAAAAAACGAAAACAAGTAAAGTCGGAAAAAAACGGGGCGGGGTAAAAAGAAAAAAGATCGCGAAACGAGGTGGGTTTTTACCATTGTTGGCATTCCTGGGACCCATCTTAGCCGGTGTAGGTGGTCTAGCCGGAGGTGCCGCCAGTATCGCAGCTGCAGTTAAAAAGAGCCAGAACGATGCTAAGGTAATGGAAGAAATGGTGAGACATAACAAGAAGATGGAGGGTTCGGGGCTGAAACATAAAAAGAAAAAAAAAGGAAATCGTGGCAGAGGGCTCTTTCTAAGGCCAGTGAAGGTCTGATCGAATTTACTAAACCGTTAACGAATCTCGATTTAAACAGATTAGTCAAAGTTTTGAAAATTCCTAAATACAGAGGTACTTTTAGCAAGGATCGTTTGCCGTTAAAACCTAAACCTCGAGGCGAAAGCAGCATCGTTAATCTCGAAAATTTTCACGAAGGAAATGGAAGTCATTGCGTGGCTTACTTCGACAGTTACTGACATACCCTGTTATTTCGACAGTTTCGGCAACCTCGAACCACCGACATCCATTTCGGAGTATTTGGGTCCCGTTAAATACAATTACGACAGGGTGCAAAATTTTAATCAAACATTGTGCGGTTATTTCTGTTTATTTTTTCTAAGTTTCTCGTTCAAGGAATATGATTACGAAGATATTTTAAGACGGTTAGCTCTTTAACTCGGTTATCCCAATTGTTCTTTGTTAGGATTGGTAGGTCTCTGCTTTGACCATGGTATACAACGAGTCTTGGTTAGGTATATAGCTATCTGGTAATCTTTATCCTCCATGCTTGCCGTATCAGCCATTATGTAAATCGTGTTACTGTCGCTCACGATAATCGGTATTTCCGTTATACTTAAAGTTGATGGTTGGAGAAGTCTCTCGAAATCGAGATAAACTTGAAATCCTTTGTTTTCGGGTACACTTTCCGACAAATCAAAAAAATGAGTTATTAAACACCGAATCTTTATATCTGGAGGGTCTGAACTGGGTATATAGTCTCCGCTACTTCCTATATTCATTCCCAGGATATACCAACCGGACGTTGATAAGTAGTATTGGCGAGGATAGTTATTGTTACACGTAAAAAAGTGACCTTTAGGATAAGGACTAGTTCCGTGAAAAGTAACTATACAGTCGATACGTGGATTTATATATCTTTCCATCACAAAACCGACGTTGTCAAAATGATTCTGGGCTTCCTCCGCGTCTGGTGGGAGTTTTTTTTTCTACGTTTAAAGTAACCATTCGACTATTGACGTAACCCTTAGTAGACACATCGTGTTCCGCGGTTGGAAGTAGGGGAAAATACGATATTGAGTCAGCTATATACCCCCACTTCCGGTCACGTGATAAAAGGGGGGGTAATGATGCACTTCCGGTCATCTGATGAAAAGTGGGGGGATAATGGCGTCCTTCCACTTTTCATCAATCTAGAGGAGGGTGGGAAAGTGCTTTTTACTACCTTTTTTCGTCGATCTGGAGGAGGGTGGGTTGCTACGTTACCACTCAACTGATAAAAGTGGGGGTTATAGTAGGGTAAAATACGAGTCAGCTATATACCCCCACTTCCGGTCACCTGATAAAAGTGGGGGTAATGATGCACTTCCGCTCGCCTGATGAAAAGTGGGGGTAATGGCGTCCTTCATCAATCTGGAGGACTACCTTTTTTCCAGCTTTCATCGATCTGGAGGAGGGTTGCTACGATGCCCCTTCCTCTCACCTGATAAAAGTGGGGGTAATGATGGACTTCCGCTTACCAGATGAAAAGTGTGGTCCATCAATCTGGAGGACTACCTTTTCTGGAGGATGACGAAAGACGATTTGGTGGATTGCTACAATACCACTTCCTCTTCCCTGATAAAAGTGGGGGTAATGATGCACTTCCACTCACCAGATGAAAAGTAGGGGTCTGGTGGAGGGTTAAAACCTTTTTTTATTGTATTCATCAAGATGGTGGAGAATGGAAAAGTAACTTTTACTACCTTTCATATTTTTCGTCGATCTGTACCTCCTATTACGTCACTTCTGGTCACCGGATGGGGGGTTAATGATATAACTTCCGTTCACATGATCAAGTGTGGGTCTGGAATAGGATGCCTTTTTTCGTCGGGCCTTATTTTATCCCTTTCTTCTATCTGGAGCAGGGCAAAAAGTGCTTTTTGCTACTTCATATTGCTGTTTATCGGATGAAAAAAGAGAATTAAAAAAAGAAATGGATTCTTGTTCTTTTATCCTCACTGGCAAAGACTCTGACTTGACATTTAATCTAAATACTCCGATTCATTTGGACCCTGATAAAAGGTACGAATTGGCACTTATTAATTTAGACACATACAACAGCATATACAACATCGATTCAAAAAATAATGAAATTAAATACACCGCAGATGCTGGTATAACTTGGCAGAAAGTGATAGTCACCCCCGGAACTTACGAACTTGAAGATTTGAATAAATTTCTCAAAAACTCGATAGATCAAAATGGTCATAACAGGGAAGCTATTTCGATTCTTCCGAACGTAAACACTTTAAGAACTAACTTGATAATTAATGATTCAGAATACGGAATAGCCTTTACGGGTGAAAAGAGCTTGGCTCGAGTTTTAGGATTTCATTTAGGAACCTACTTAAGGAGTCGAGAAAGTCAAAATACCGTTGAAATATTAAATATTAACACGATTTTTGTGCATGTTGACATCATTGGAAATTCTTACGTAAATGGTGACACGCAACCCACTTTATATTCGTTCTATCCAAATTCGCCTCCAGGTTTCAAAATCATCGAGTCTCCGCATAATTTAATCTATTTACCCATTACTATGAACTTAATCAGAAGTATAAGAGTGTGGCTTACTTCTCAGACCAACAAACCGTTGAATCTGAATGGTGAGACCCTCACGGTTCGACTTCATTTAAAATCTAAAAATTAAAAAAAAGGACAAAATGCTCGTGTTTAGAAAAGAAGGAAAAGGATTCTTTCGTAATAATAAAAAAAACAAGCATTTTAAAGCCTAGAAACAAAGTTTTCATCAATTTTATAACTTCGGCTAAAAAATGAGCGTTGTAGAAGACTATTTAAAAATCAACGAACCTTTATTGTACGACTCGTCGATTGAATCTTACACCATCCATGAATATAATCCCATTGTCGGTACAAATCTCAACAAAGTAAATTCTGAAATTCGAATACACGTTGAAAACTTAGATTTTTTTCTGCACATTGCCAACAGTTACCTCTTGATTAAAGGCAGGTTGCTGAAGGACGATGACTCGGCTTACGCCGATGTTGACGCAGCGACGTTGATTAATAATGTTCCCATGTTCTTGTTTTCTAATATAAAATACCATCTAGGTGGTAAACAAGTAGACGAGTTAAATTATCCGGGATGCGGTACCCTAATGAAAGGGCTGCTCTCTTACGGATCGGCGGAACAGCCGGCATTGCTCCGTCAGCGCTGGGCATTGGATAGTGCAGCTTCTGTCGCTGCTGATCTAACCGACAACTTAGGTTTCAAACAGCGGCACGCGTCCATCATCGTTGAAACAACTCCCAAAGGAAGTTTTACATTAGCCATTCCCTTGAAACACATCATGGGATTTTTCGAAAATTACGACAAGTTAATTTATGGAACTAAACATGTGCTCACTTGCATGAGGACCCGCGATACAAATGCCATCTTTAAAGCTGCAGCCTCGGCCTATGGTAAAGTTGTTCTCAGTAGTATTTCATGGCTTATCCCCCACGTTACCGCATTGGACGATCAAAAACTTAAACTTTACAATCTCATAGACAACGGAACTACGGTGGATTTAGGATTTAGACACTGGCATTACGATAGCTGCGAGCTCCCTCAAAATACCAACTTCACCTGGCGCTTGCTGACTACTTCCACGGTTGAAAAACCTAGGTGGATAGTTCTAGCTTTTCAAACAAACAGACAGGACGCTTTAGGTAAAAATCCGGCAGTGTACGACCACTGTAGTTTGCAAGACGCTCACGTGACTATAAATTCCGAAAGATATCCGTTTCTCGATCTGGATACTAATTTTGCCACTGGAGAATACGTCGGCTTGTACAGAATAGCGCAGCAATTTAGGCAGCTGTGTTACGACACCAACGATTTGAGTTTCGACTTGCTTTAGTTCAAGAAAGCCTATCCACTTGTGGTGTTGGATTGCTCCAAACAGTCCGAGAGGCATCAATCCGGAATCATGGATGTACAAGTCAAACTGAAGTTTAGAGCAGCGGTGCCAGCTAACACTGTCTGTCACGCTCTGGTCATTGGCGACAGGAAAATGAATGTAAAGTTGGATAGAGGCAAAGTCAACGTTGTTTATTAATAAAAAAGATATGGCGCTGAAAACTAGATCGCGAAAAAAGAAAGGTGGCTTTTTTCCATTGGCGTTGCTAGGGCCGATTTTGGCCGGAATTGGTGGGTTGGCGGGAGGGAACGCTGGGGTGGTATCTGCCATAAAAAAAGCACAAAACGACGCACAAATTCTAGCTGAACTCGTGCGACATCATAAGCAAGTGGAAGGTTCTGGCAAGAAGGAAAAAAAACGAAGCGAAAGAAAATTGTCCAGTGGCAAAGGTCTTTACTTAAGACCACCCAAGGGTTAATCGACTTTGATAAACCTTTAACGAACCACAATTTAAACCGATTGGCTAGAGTAATGAAAATTCCGAAATTTAGAGGTACTTTTAGAAAGACACGCTTCCTTTAAAACTTAAGCCTACTGGTGAAAACGGAATCGTAAACTTGGAAGATTTTAACGACGGAGTCGGAAGTCACTGGTTAGCCTATTCTACCATTTCTGGCGAGCCATGTTATTTCGATAGTTTCGGCAACATGGGTCCTCCCCGGTCCGTGGTTAACTATTTGGGACCGGGAATTAAATACAATTACGAACCCGTGCAAAATTTTGACCAGATTTGGTGCGGGCACTTTTGTTTATTTTTCCTTAGCGCCTATTCTAAGACTCGTAATTACGAAGCCGTTTTAGATCAAATGAAATCTATTGAAAAGTGAGGTGCAAATCCAACTGGAAATAAACGTCTTCCGTATCAAAATCTTCGACCGTGTGTACCGCGATGGTCGAATCTTTTTCAATTTCATAAGGAATGTTAAAAACGGTAGTCGTAGAATACGCTTCCCTCGTTTTAGTAATGAGAAAGGTTTTCGTTCCCGCTGTGCATTTAACAACGACTTCTACGCTCGAATAGTTGCAGAAACCAGAACTTGTACGTATGTAGTTCACGATAGATCCGGAATCAACGAACCAGTCGACTTCTTTATGCAAAGGGCTTTTCATACAGAAACTGATTATCATGAAACAATTTTCGTGCACAAATTTCTTCGTAGCCGCGTCACTAGGTAAAGTCGGCTCGCTTAAATTTCTAATCGGTTTGTTCGAGGCATCGAAGTATACCTTCTGATCGTCTTGTATCAAGCAGTTGCTGTCGACGAATATCTTCGTAGCGGCATCATTCGGTAAAGTAGGTTCGCTTAGATTTCTTATCGGTTTGTTAGTTGCGTTGAAGTATACTTTTTGCTCATCCTGTAATAGGCAATTCCTTTCGACGTATACTTTTGTCGCCGCGTCTGCAGCGTGCCGAGGGAAAGCCACGTCCTTAATTTGCTTCTTTTTCGCGTAGAAATTTCCGTCAGACCCGTCTACGTACAACGTGTTTTTTCGATGGTGGAAGCCAATTCGTCGGAGAAGTCGGTTTTAATTTTCATAACGTCCATTGTCAGAGTACCAATCTGAGAATAATTGATGGCGTCTTCGGGTTCGATAGCGGATCCTACTTTAGTTAACCGCTTGCCTTGCATATTGTAGTTGTTTTCGGGAGTTAAAACATATCCTAGTCCTGGCTCACATCTCGGGCCTACTCCGATCGAATCATCCTCTCTCCCTCTTTTCAACGGTTGTCCAAATTTGTTGACCGACATCCTTTTTTAAACTTATATTTTATATATATATAATAAAAGGAATAACCGTGAAAGAAAATGTCTCAACCATCCTGGCAAACGAATTTTTCCAACCTCTTGCAAAAAAACTTACTGAAAGTTAAAATCGAGAATGGTACAAAGATTAAAAATGGTGTAAAGTTTTCCTTGTCTCCTTTCGTAGAATTTAAGGATTTAAAAGGTTTGGAGACTCCCGTTTCGGACGAAAAATCAAAATATAAAGGTTGGATTTCACCTTGTGACCCTGAAACTCAAAAATTGTTGAAAAATCTTAAACGGTACATCTGTACAAAACGAGATATCGATTTTGACGATCAAAAACCCGTGTCTTTGACTATGTTCAATTATCCTAATTCTATGCATAAGGCTTCTTCCTGTTACTCCTCTTGCGAAAAGGCGAACGAGGGTAACGGAGACAAACCACTCTGTCTTAGAACTTGGGTGTACGAGAATAATCACAAAACTAAAGGAAAGCTTATTAAAAATGTTATTGACAAACCGTGGTTTAACTTACCATCTTTCAACGCTTTAAATCTGACGGAAGTCACTGGAAAAATTACCGCGGTGTACGTCACCGACGAGTCTCCCAGCAACCTGAAATTATGGTGCAACATAGATTTTGGAGTAGCTCATTCCGATACTTCCGAGAAATTTACCGACGAAGACTTTATGGGTTTGGTATCTCCGTAAATGCATAAATAAAAAAAAACGCGATGGAAATTAAAAACTACGACTTTTTCGTACCAAAGCAAGAACCTAAAAATCATCCGTTCTTACCTTCGAATATCAGATGTCTAATTGTAGGCCCCGCGAATTGTGGAAAAACTAACTTGCTGTTTAATTTCATCTGTAACGAAAGATGGCTCGACTACGATCGATTATATACTTACAGTAAAACTTTATGTCAGCCAAAGTACAAAGCTTTGCAGTCTGTATTTACCGAAATTGAGGAAAAAATTGGACAGAACGTAGCATTTTTTCACGATTCTCAAATTGATTTATTTCCGCCCGAAGAACTTGACCCAAATTTTCGAAACCTGATTCTTTTTGACGATTGCCTTTTGGACAAACAAAAAAACATCGAACGTTATTTTGCTCAAGGACGTCATTCAAACGCCTACATTTTTTATTGCAGTCAGTCCTACACGAGAATTCCTAAACAAGTGGTCAGAGACAACGCAAATTTATTAATTCTTTTCCCCGTGGATGAGTTAAATTTGAAACACGTTTACGAAAATCACGTTGACCCCGACATGGAATTTTTGGACTTTGTGTTGAACGTGTTGGAAAAAGCCTTACGGGTTTTTATCAATTAACAAAACGTTAAACGAGGGGAGACACAAACGTTCGTTTTTACCTATTAAACAAAAGAATGGAGACGAAACGAGAAATCGGAAAACTCAAAAGACGTTTAACTAAAAAGTTTCTAACTCGACGTTTGGGCGAAAGAGGGCAAGAAGAATCGCTACAAGAATTTTTTAACCTGTAGTAAGCACCCTGACACCGGTGCTCGGTGTTCCGATAAAAAACACTCTAGCCACGCAAACTACCCCGATTAAAGCTTATAAAGAGGTAGAAAGTGAAGAGGAAGAAACTGATGGCTACGAAACGGATTTATCATTGACACTTTCCGATGTCACTACTCCTAGTGAGAATCCCAGTATTAGTCTCGCCGAATATTCGAGTCCTCCGATAATGCAAATTTCTCCCGATGCTGAATACACCTCTATAAGCACCGGCCCTAAAGTTACCCCCTCATATTCCCCGGTGCAAGCTAAACGTATTTATACCCCCCCCCCCCCCGAGCTTCCCCACATGCCAACTCTACGGTCCCTCAATAGTTTGTTACCCGGTCAGATTGTCGGACCAACATCTGCGTATATTTTGACAAAATTTTTTGAAAATCCCAAGGAAACAGATTCGGTATTCGGATTTCAGTACGACTCGAAAAAAGGCGAGCTGACCATGGGGAATAAAGTGGTTAATATTTTTGAAAATGATATAGTGGTCAGGGGAAAGCAGTATACGGGGAGACACGGGCTTTGGATTTTGCTAGTTTCTAAAGAGTTGAAAGAATCATCCTACTCGCCAGAAGTTAAAGCAGCATACACGGACGTGTTACAAAACACTGACGCCATTTTTATCAACAATGATTCAAAATCTCGTAAGCCCAAATCTAATCGTAGCACCAAGTATGTAACGATGGTTCGTCAGATTTGGGAGGATATGCAGAAAAAATCTTTAAAAAAGGGTGGTGGCATGGTTAAAAAGGCGGGTAGCAAAGTAGATTATAAATATTACGATGATCCTAACGACTTGATAAAGAGACTCAGGCTTTTGTACGAGTCTGCATCGGCCGGTCACGACGGACATAGAAACGAGATGGTCGAAATTTTATCGGAAATACAGGAAAGACATATCATAACTGCGCGGGAGAAAAAGGTGGTTTAACAAAATTTAGGTTTAGATTAAAAAAATACGTATAAAACAAAAGAACTATCGAGATGAGGTACTGCGTCAAATGTAGGCGTCTCACAGCTAACGGTCCCGAGCCGTCCGTTATTATAACCGCAAAAAATAACAGACAAATAGAAGTTGTATTTTGCGAGGTATGCGGAGTGAAAAGAGCTTCCTTTATCAAATCTGGGAAAGGAATCGTAAATAAAATCATAGACACGTTATCGCTAGAACTGCATTTGCCCGTCTACCAATACTGCGGTCCGGAAACCAAACTGGAAATACGATTGCCTCGAGGAGATCCTGGGATTAATCAACTAGATGAAGCATGCAAAGAACACAATATAGCTTACTCCAAGAGCTCAGATTTAAAAGATCGGCACGTCGCTGATGAAGTTCTCGCTTCTAAAGCTCAAAGAGTGAGAGACGATCCTTCCCTGACGTGGGGGGAGAAACTAGCCGCTTCTATCGTTAAGAAGATCATGAAAACGAAACTAAGATTCAGAATGGGAAATAAAAAAAATGGACCAACCCGTAAAAGAACTTCACAAGCCAGCGCGAAAAAATTTTCCGAGACGGAAAGTGATTGTACTGGGCCTAAACTATCTATGGCAGGCTGACTTGGTGGAAATGATATCGTACGCTAAACTTAAAAAAGGGCTTAACTACCTATTAACCTGTACTAACGTCATGTCCAAGTTTGCATGGGCCATTCCCCTTAAATCTAAATCAGGTATAGACGTTACCGAAGCTTTCGAGAAAATACTCGTAGGAGCGACACCCCCTAAAAATTTACAAGTCGATTTAAGTAGCGATTTCTACAATAAAAACTTCAAAGTACTCCTTAAGCGTCACAACATCAACATGTACTCTACGCACTCGGAGATGAAGGCGAGCGTGGTAGAACGATTCAACAGAACCCTGAAAACTCGGATGTGGAAAAGATTCACCGGGCGGGGAAATTATAAATGGGTAGACATTATCGACGAGTTAGTTTCCCAGTACAACGACACCATCCATTCTACTACGAAGTTGAAACCGAGGGAAGTAACCAGGCGGTACGAACCGTTGCTGAGACGAGCGAAACCTAAAGGACCGTCTAACAAACCAATGTTTGTCGTAGAAGATAAAGTCAGAATTTCTAAAGTTAAAAAAAAAATTTCCAATAAAGGAAATCTCCAAAATTTTACCAACGAAGTTTTCACGATTCGCAAAGTGCAAAAAAAAATTGATCCGGTAACTTACCTTTTAAAAGACGATTCGAGCGAACCTATTCTCGGGGGTTTCTACGAAATGGAAATTCAAAAAACATTCGTTCCGGACTTGTTTTTAGTAGAAAAAGTACTCCGTAAGAGGAAAGGAAAAGATGGAAAAATGCTCTACTTTGTCAAGTGGAAGGGATACGATTCAAAATTTAATAGTTGGACCGATAACGTTAGCAACCTTTGATCCGTCTAAATAAGTTCGTGTCTAAAAATATCCGTATCAATTTGGTATGGCATTTTTTTAGACCCATTTTCTTCTTCTTTTACCAGCTGCCATTTTCTCCAGCCTATCTCTTCTCTGCTCGAAAGTTTCTGTCGCACGTTTCTTAGTAAAAGCAGCGACCATTTTCTCCAACCTAGCTTTTCTCTCTTCCGTAGTTTCTGTTGCACATTTCTTACGAAAAGCAGCGGTTCTTTTCCTCTTATTGGCCACCATTTTTTCTTCTTCGCTTCGTCTTGGTATTTCATAGGTTGATTCCTCCTCGTCTTTTACAAGCGAAGCACGCTCTTCAGCTTCTTCATCCTCCATCGGATCGATTATGTCATCTACAAAATCGTGCAGTATGCCGGTTCTGTAGTGACCGTGCGCTAACGTATGTATTCCATCGTCCAACACGAATCTCTTATCGTCGTACGGAGATACGGATGATATCGAAATTTTAACCGTGGCGTGCTGATGATCCTTACTTTGAATGCCCTCCCACGTAGCTTTCGACGAATTTTTCGAAAATGGCGCTTTTTTGTAATCTTCGTGGCAGAGAATTTTTGGATAAACGCTTTACTAATCTCTTTGGCCTTTCTAACGCTATCTTCCACGACTAAAAACGAGTACATTTTTGCTTTCAAGCCTAGAAATTCTTTCACCATGATGCCCGACGTTTCATCTTTCATTTTCCCCAGGACTTGTTTGTTTTTAACGCTGTATAGAGGATGCGATGAATCGTAATTGCTGGTGTCGAATTTATCTAGTTCACTTTCCATACTCCGATAAAAATCGTCAGTCTCTACCTCGTAGAACAGACTGTCGGTGTCTGTGAAAAGTAAATGCGCGTGGTCTCCGTATTTTGGACGCATGAACCCGTGGTGAAATTCGTACATCGTACGTTTGGAAAGTTCGAGGTTGCAGAAACCGGAGTAAGTTGGTAAGTCGCACTTGAGATTACAAAGCTTCAAGTTTACCTGTACGAGATTTTCATTGAGGATTTTGAAGGAATCCGCGTGTGGTAGAGTGCTGTACTTTAATTGATTTTTTTGGGATCGTCGGTCAATTTAACGAATAAATGCTCCGATTTGTTTTCCATGGTTTTTCCGAATACCGAATTATTTTTCAATTTGAAAAAGTCTTTTTCGAACGTCGTCGTAGCTAATTGACGCTTCTCGGTGTTAAAGTCTATGTAGGATTGTAACCATTACTTCTGACGAAATTTTAGAATTCTGCGGATACCTTTCAAAATTAAACTGTGCTTCAAGTAGAATTGTAAATTCCTGTAATGAACTACGTAGTTTTTCTTCGGGAGCAAGTTGGTCGTCAGTTTGGAAGTAAAAAGGATCTTCTTGTTTCCTGCCATTTCTTTCATGAAGGGAGACACAAGTCTCGGCATTATTTTAAACTTTTCCGGCGCTAAAGGATAATCGTTGTGATCTTCGTGTAGCTCGGGTGGATAGTCCAAGCCCACTTCCAATATATAACCGTATTCCGAATCATTTTCGACCGACGCCAAGCGAAATGAGAGAATTTCTTTCCTCGTCAGCCAGATAAATCGATCGTAGGGAAGGAATTCCGTCATGGTTAGCCCGTATAAGTTGTTGACATCCAAATCTACTAGATACAGACTAGGTAAATTGTCGTCGTAAGTATCTGGTAGATATTTGTTATTGGCGATCGAGTGCCTTTTCGACACAAAAGTTGTTCCACCTCTGATACCGGAAGTTATAAAGTTATGCTTTCCTCCGTGCGTAAACAGTTCTAGTTCGGGTTTGGTTTTTTTTCAACGCGGCTGCCCAACAAAACCCTTGTGTGGATACGTAGTAGCAAGGATCTATGCCGTCATTGACCGAGCAAGTTTCCCTGAAAGTCTGAAATATGTCGGCTAGAAGAAACACGTCGATCATCTGATATATGAGATGGTAATTTTTAAAAACCTTCTCCTTCAGCAACTTCCAAACTGATGTTGCGTGATCGTACTCCGTGTCGGTGATGACTTAGCCTCGTAGAGAGCAGAACAACCCCGCTTTAGGAGGTAATTCCTGGTCTTCAAACACATCCATAGACTGCACGTACTCGTACGGGTAGTGGCTTTTTTGCGTCAATAAATCCAAGATTTCTTCCTTTTTCACTCCTGGTGCGAACCAGTCTACCGAATCGAGAGCAGTTTTTTTAAGATGGGGAAGGGTCGATCTTTCTTGTGGTTTTTAGCCAAAGTTTCGAGCGAGGAAGATAGGAAACTATAACTGTCTAAAAATCGCAACCTTACCGAAAGGTCCTTTTCACCAAAGGAAAAGTATCACGTAATGGTCATGCTCATGAAATGCTCGGTATTTCTAGCAAGAACGTCTACTGCCGAAGGGAAATTTTCCGTCGCAGAAATCAGAAGATGCATATCGTAGCCTTCCAAGTTATGGAAGAAGACCGGGATAGTATTTATTGTCCTAGCTTCAAGATTGCATTTTATGTGAGAAGCACCTCTGAACTTTCCCGTGAAGTGGCAGTGATCTCTCACTTTAACGGCGACGATGACTATGTTGCAGTAGTAACAAGAATCAGTTTTCGAGAACCGAATTTTATCCTCGGCAGTCATCATTAAATGTTTTTTGTCGTGAGAAAATCGTGGCAAACTTTTTAATTCCGCTATTCATACATTCGTAAAACTTATCCACCGCGTCCTCGCCGAGGTAGAATTTTTGACTCACGATTTCATTTTCTGGACCAACAACGACGTAGCCAAAACTAGTAGGCGAATGCAAACTGACTTTAGTAGACGAACTCGAGGATGGATCGGTGCTACTAGTATGTACTGGTCTGAGCATACATTCAAAATCTACACATATTACTCAAGGATGAGGATTGCGTCTATCGTAGTGTAGGAATTTTTACGTGTTGGCGCCGGATGGCAAGAAAGTGAGTACTTGCACCCTATTCAATCTCATACATTTACTGGTGTGTTCCATCATGAATTGTTCTTTACCAAAGGCCGCAAAGCAGTTACGGCAGTAAACTTTCCTGTTACTACCTACACCTCGACATCGTAGTACCCTATCAATATCGAGGATGGCGCAGTAATGAGTATTTCCTTTTTCATCGGCTATTAGTAACAGGTCAATTACTTCTCCTTCCATATATTTGTTCACTCTCACCGGGTGTAATCCTAACGATCCCTTGTAAGAAATTATGTTAATGGGCAAATTGTTGACTCGTTAGAAGGAATCAATTTGCCGTAGGTTTACGGGGAATGTCAACATGGAATGGTCTACGATATTCAAAAATGGTTCGTAATATTTAACCTCGGTTTCGTAGCACTTCATTTTAGCGGCTAAAACTGAATATAGAAAGCATTTTTCGTCAGAATTTTCCACATTCACTATAACTTGGCTTTTCTTGCGTAATGCACTCGGCAAAGGTAAGAAAAAACTAGGACAAAAAGGATCGATTTTTGCCACTTTTACGGTTATACCCCGAACTTTCAAAAAGCGCCAACCACTACCTTTTTCTTCGAAAGTTTCGACGGACTGTTGTATCTTTTTGCAAGCATCTTCCAAGATTTCCGACACGTCAGATTCGTTGTAAATAGCTGTATAGAGAGACCAGAAATAGGCTCGCACTGTGTTGGAATTCCTGCTAAAATCTGCTTCTAAACACAGTTGAAATTTACAATTGGTCAGTTGATCTAAGCAAGACGTAATAAGAAATTTGAGCAGACAATACAGTAAATTGAGCGCTAGGGATGAATCGAGATATTCAATTTTGCGGAAATAAATTAGATGCGTATCATCAAGCACCAACTTGCAAGTTACTTCGCCTTCAACATCTTTCAACTCGTTTTCAAAGAGTAAAGTTTCTGGTCGAAGATCGGATCGGTGGTTGGGAAGATAATGGATCAATTCTTGTCGAGTCGCGTAGACGTTTCCACAATACATATACGTAAACGACGATTTTGAATTCATTTTTCTTTTTCTCGAAAGAAAACTTTTCATTCCTTTTATTATATTAGGAAAACAATTTTTCATATCCCTTTCTTCCCTAGGCGAATCTAAAAAATATGCGGAATACAAATAAAGGTTCCCACCCTCCTACAGATTGACGCCCTGTTCTAGATCCCGCATTTTCCTCCAGATCGGCGGAAGCCAACGGTGGTTACGTCATTACCCCAACTTTGATCTCGTGACTGACGTAATAGAAGGTCCAGATCGACGAAAACGAATGAAGGGTAGGCACTTTTCCACCGTCCACAATCTTGACGAAAAAACAACCGAAAAAAGGTTTGCCTTCCTCCAGTTCGATGAACCCACACTTTTCATCAGGTGCACCCCCATTTTGACCAGAAGTGGCAACCCTCCTCCAGATCGATGGAAGCCGGGAAAAAAAGTTGTCCTCTAGATTGATGAACCCCACTTTTCATCTGGTGAACGAAGTGCATCATTACCCCCACTTTTATCAGCTGAGCGGAAGTGGTATCGTAGCAACCTTCCTCCAGATCGATGAAAGCCGGAAAAAAGGTAGTCCTCGAGATTGATGAAGGACGCCATTACCCCCACCTTTCATCGGGCGAGCGGAAGTGCATCATTACCCCCACTTTTATCAGGTGACCAGAAGTGGGGGTATGTAGCTGACTCGTATTTTACCCTACTATAACCCCCACTTTTATCAGGTGAGTGGTATCGTAGCAACCCACCCTCCTCCAGATCGACGAAAAAAAGGTAGTAAAAAGCACTTTTCCACCTTCCTCTAGATTGATGAAAAGTGGAAGGACGCCATTAATCCCACTTTTCATCAGGTGACCGGAAGTGCATCATTACCCCCACTTTTATCACGTGACCGGAAGTGGGGGGTATATAGCTGACTCAATATCGTATTTTACCCTACTGTTGGAGGGAGCATAAATTTGATTCGTCTATTTTTTGCATCGAGTACCCCATCCTCGTCCTCGTTCAACGTCGTTTGAAGTTTGTCTATTTCGTAGGCATCTCTAATAACCTCGAAGAAATAGTCTCTATTAACAGCTTCTGAAGGGCTTTCGGGGCTCGCCAGGTTACTAATTCGTTTATTTTTTTGTGTCGAATATGTCGTGAGAGTCCATGATCAAGGCATTATCAAGTTTGGTTTCTAATTTATTTATACCGAGAAGCTTCGCTTCGATGTATTCTTCATTCACTGCATCCTTAGATTGTGCGGGTGATGCGAGATTCTTGATTCGTCTCCGTTGTGCATCGAGTACCAAACGCTCACCCTCATCCTCGTTCAACGCCGAGTGAAGTCTATCTATGCGGTACGCGTCTCGAATAGTATCGAAGTGAAATTCTTTAGTAACAGCTTCTGATGGTTTTTTGGGGTTCATGAGGTTACCAATTCGTTTATTTTTTGCGTCGAATATTTTGCGAGAGTCCATAATCAAGGCATTGTCAAGTTTGGTTTCTAATTCGTTTATACCGAGAAGCTTCGTATCGACGTATTCTTTATTCGCGGCATCCTTAGATTGTGCGGGGGGTGCTAGGTCCTTGATTCGCTTATTTTTTGCATCGAGCAGGCCATTCGGACCTTCCTTCAAAGCGTAACCGAGTTTGGTTTCCACTTCGTTTATAACGACAAGCTTCGCGTCGACGTATTCTTTATTCGCCGTATCTTTAGATTGTGCGGGGGATGCCAGATCCTTGATTCGTCTATCTTTCGCGTCTAGTTGACCATCGGCACTTTCCTCCAATGTAGTTTTTAAATTTTTCACTTCTGTCACCTGAGAATAACTCACTGTATCTTCGGGATCTCCACCAGCGTCTAGATTAGTTAAGCGATTCATTCGCATGTACGATACAGTTTTTGAACCGATGTAATCCTTAGTCGCTGCATCCTTAGATTGCAAGGGAGTTTCGAGATCTTTAATATGTTTCTTTTCAGCGTGAAAATGTCCATCCGCATCTTTCTTTAATCCTACGTCGGCTTTAATTTTTTTACTTCGTTTTTTAATTCGGTAAATTGGAAATAAATTACGAAATCTTCGGGTTCTGTAGCAGCTCCGACTTTAGTCAGTCCCTTATTCTGCATGTCGTAATCATGGTTCAGGTCTAATATAAATCCTATACCCGGAACCCCTTTCACATCTCTTTGCGTTCGTTTCAAGCTGTCCAAATTCATTAACCGGCATTGTGACGATTCTTTTTTTATATATAAACAAAAGGAATAAGAAATGTCTCATTCTACCTGGTATGGAAATCTTTCGAGTCTGTTGCAATCAAATTCTCTAGAAGTTGAGACGGAAAATGCAACGAATTAAAAAAATGGAGTAAAGTACGTATTATCTCCTTCCGTAGAATTCGTGGATTTAAAAGGAATAAGTTCTCCCATTTTGAGCAAAGATTCCAGGTGTAATGGATGGATTTCTCAGTCGACCCCTGAATCTCAAACCGCGATGAAAAATCTTAAACGATACATCTACGAAAAATTAGAAATTGAAACCGACGAGCAGAAACCCGTTTCTCTGACGATGTTCAGTTACCAAATTACTCGCACCCACCTTCCACCTGCTACCCATTTTGTCAAAAGGCAGACGGTGATTCGGATAAGGCGCTGTGTCTCAGAACGTGGGTGTACAACAACATCCACAAATCTAAAGAAAAACTTAATAAAAACGTTATAAGCTAGAAAAACCGTGGTGTAATTTGGCTCCGGAAGTATGTCCTTGTCGGAAGTTAGTGGTAAAATTAACTCCGTGTACATCAGCAACGACGCTCTCAGAACCGTAAAACTTTGGTGTAACGTAGATTACGGAGTCGTCGAATCTAATACTTTCAACGAAAAGTTTTCGGACAAAGACTTTATGAGTTTGATTTCTGAATAAGAAAAAAAACGATGGATATTCAAAATTACGATTTCTTCGTGCCGCTCAAGAAACCCAAAAATCACCCATTTCTACCTTCAAACATCAGATGCCTGATTATAGGACCGGCAAACTGCGGAAAGACGAACTTACTGTTTAATTTTATCTGTAACGAAGGATGGTTGGATTACGACAGATATACATGTACAGCAAAACTCTGTGTCAAGAGAAATACCGAGCTTTACAGTCTATATTTTCTGAAATTGAGGGTACCATAGGGCGGGAGATCGCGAGTTTTCACGACTCTCAAAACGATTTAATTCCTCCCGAGGAGTTGGACACCAAGTTTCGTAATCTCGTGGTTATTGACGATGTTCTTTTAGACAAACAAAAAAACATAGAACGTTACTTCGCTCAAGGTCGTCATTCTAACGCCGAAGTTTTTTATTGCAGTCAGTCTTACACCAGAATTCCCAAACAAGTGGTTAGAGGTAACGCCAATTTATTAATCATATTTCCCGTGGTCGATTTAAACCTGAAACATTTGTACGAAAATCACGTCGGTCCTGACATGGAAATTCCGGAGTTTAAAACGTTGTGTAGAACGTGTTGGGACGATCCGTACAGGTTTTTATCGATCTACAAAACGTTAAACGAGGGACGTTATAAACGTACGTTTTCGTTCGATGACAAAAGAAAGAAAAAAGATAACATGGAAAAGAAACGTGAAATAGTAAATCTTAAAAAACGTTTACAGAAAAATTTTTGAATCAATGTTTGGACGAACGAGATCAAGAAGAATCTTTACAAGAATTTTTTAAACCCTTCGTTAGTACTTTTAAACCTACCGGTGTTAATCCACTATCACCCGTAGTGAGTCCTGCGATTGCCGGTTTTCCAACGAGAAAACGACTAAAACGTATACGAATTATTACTCCCATAAAAAAAACTTATAAATCCGAGGATGAAGATGATGAAGAGTGGGAAACCACGGGGAACGAGACGAAGAAGTTCGAACTCCGATAGCGCGAGATCCCAATCTTTCCGAATACTCGACTCCAGCTACGGGAACCGAATACACATCTATCAGTGGGGGTTTGAAAGTCACCCCCACACTTTTGGCAATACAAAACAGACGTGTGTCGATGCCTCCAGAACTTCCAAATTTCCCAACCCTCAGATCTTTGGATCTTCTGATACCTGGCCAAGTCATAGGCCAAACGGCGAAATATTTCCTGAAGAGACCGATCCTTCCTTTGGACTGCAATACGACATGAAAACTGGAGAAATGAGCATCGCTAATAAATCCGTAAAATATTCGAGGACGACATAGTGGTCGGTGGTAATTAGTACACGGGAAGACGAGGACTTTGGAGTTTGCTGGTTTTTAAGGATTTGAAGGAACCGTCGTACGCTCCCGAAGTCAAGGCGACTTACGCTTCTCTTTTAAAAAACACACACGCTATCTACCAAAACAACGATCCGGGCAATCGAAAACCTAAGTCAAATCGTAGTGCCAAGTACGTGTCGATAATCGGAACTATCTGGGAGGATATGAAAACGAAGAAAAAGGGAACTGGTACGGTAAAAAAAAACGGGAGCAGGGTGGATTACAGGTACTACGACGATCCTAACAATCTGGTGGAAAGACTGAGGCTTTTGTACGGGTTAACCCAAGCGGGTCACGACGGTCACAGGAACGAAATGATAGAAATTTTATCGGAATTGGAACAACGAAGGGTCATCACCGCTAGAGAAAAAAAGAATGCTTATCAGAATTCAGGTTTACAATAAAAAAAATTTTGTATAATAAAAAAAGAGGCCAAGATGAAGTATTGCATAAAATGTAAACGATCCACACCTAACCGACCCGAACCTCCTACTATTATTACATCGAAAAATAACAGAAGTATGGAAGTCTACTTTTGCGAAGTGTGCGGAACAAAAAGAGCTTCCTTCATCAAGTCTGGGAAAGGAATCGTAAATAAAATCGTACTTTTACCGGTAGAAGTACATTTACCCGGATATCAATATTGCGGACCAGGAACAAAACTAAATCAGAGATTAGCTAGCGGGGATCCTGGAATAAATAAACTGGATGAGGCGTGTAAAGAACACAACATCGCCTACTCAAAAAGTTCAAATTTAAACGAACGACACGTCGCCGATGAAATTCTTATATCTAAAGCTTGAAAAGTACGTAAGGATCCTTCAACCTCTTGGAGAGAAAAATTAGCCGCTGCGATTGTTAAAAAAATCATGGGGATGAAGCCCAAGTTCGGCATGAGAAGAAAAAAAAATGAAATGGATCAACTCGTAAACGAGTTCCACAAACCGACGCGGAAACATTTTCCGAAGCGGAAAGTGATTGGGCGGAGTCTGAATGATCTATGGCAAGCGGACTTGGTGGAAATGATACCTTACTCTAACGTTAATAAAGGATTTAACTACCTACTTACTTGCATTAACGTCATGTCCAAGTTTTCTTGGGCTATTCCCCTTAAATCAAAATCCGGTGTAGTTGTTACGGAAGCTTTTAAGAAGATTCTAGAAGGAACGACACCCCCTAAAAATTTACAAGTTGATTTAGGTAGTGAATTCTACAATAAAAACTTTAAAGTGCTCCTTAAGCGTCACAACATCAACCGGTACTCTACCCACTCTGAGAAGAAATCGAGCGTTGTAGAACGTTTCAAAAGAACGCTGAAAACTCGAATGTGGAAACAATTCACCAAGCAGGGGAACTATCAATGGGTACACATTATTGATGAGTTAGTTTCACGGTACAATGACACGGTTCACTCCGCAACTAAACTAAAACCAAGGGAAGTAACCAAACGTCACGAATCGTCACTGACAATTAAACCGAAACAATCGTTGAAAAAACCCAAATTTGTCGTAGGAAATAAAGTCAGAATTTCTAAAGTTAAGAAAATTTTTGATAAAGGGTGTTTACAAAATTTTACTAATGAAGTTTTCACGATCCGTAAAGTACAAAAAACCAAACCCGTTACTTATCTATTAAAAGACGAATTGAACGAACCAGTGCTCGGAGCTTTCTACGAACAGGAAATTCAAAAAACTCTCGCTCCCGATTTATTTTTAGTGGAGAAAGTATTAAGATGAAAGAAAGATACAGATGGAAAAATGATCTATTTCGTTAAGTGGAAGGGACATGATTCAAAATTTAATAGTTGGACGGATAATATTAGCAGTTTATACTCTTAAGCACTCAAACTTATAATATTATCGGCCTAAAATGAACTCGTCAAGAAATTTTTTTCCAACTTATGTTCCTCAATATAAAAAAAAGGATAAAACATTTTTGTTCCTCAATATTTCTTTTAAAATATATATATATTATCGGTCTAAAATGAAGTCGTAAACGGTTCAAGAATTTTTTTTCCCATCCTTCCAACTTTTTGTTCCTCAATATAAAAAAAGGATAAAACATTTTTGTTCCTCAATATTTCTTTAAAAAAAAAATAAAAATTTGAAGTTGTACCGTACATTTTTATTCCTTGTTATTTAAAAAAAGGATTTCTCGTTTCAGAAATGGACGTTAAAACCGTTTTCACCTGCATTTATTGCCGAGAAACTTTCCGTACACAGAATCTGCTGCGAAACCATCTACGTTCGAATCACCCCTCTGACTGGGAAGAATGCGCTTGTTTCGTAGACGATTTACCCGATTATTTCAACAATCACTGCCTTACACGAACGCATGGACTTTGTCACCGAAGATACGAAATGCTACCGTCGGAAGAATTCGGCAATCCACTTCGCTTCTTCCTGTCTGCACGCATGGCTTTGCAAAATCTGCTAGTAATTTGTCTGGAACAGATGGTTAATTGTAAGGTGCAGCTTTGTTTGGGAATCGAATTTTTTAGAAACGAGACATTATCGGAGACTGGTTTTTGGTCTAGATATTCGGAATTATACAACCAGAATGACATTCCCGCTGTATTGGACAAAGCATTCCGTAAAATTCAAGAATCCATCGACGTTTATGCCAGGGAAGGAAGTGGTTGGGCTATAAAACGAATCACTAACTTGATCATCAGAGAGGCGGAGTATCGACCGATGCGAGCTTCGTCGTATATTCCACTCCCTAGATAACGCGAGGCCAAGGCGAAATCGGTGGTAAACGTCAAAAATCTAAACGATTCAAAATGTTTTCTATACTCTATGCTATCGTCGGGTTTGGGGTTAGACAGCACTAACCCCGAAGATTACGAGGGGATCGAAGACATGCTCGACACTACCTTTCTCTCTTACCCGACCAAGTTCGAGGAAATTGAAAAGTTTGAAAAGCTGAACGTTTTTCGATCAACATCGTCGGTTTTAACGATGATGAGGGATTGTACCCGCTTAGAGTTTCCAAGAACTACGACGGATTACCCATCGACCTTCTCTCGTTGAGTGACGCGGACAACACCCATTACTGCGGCATTACGGACATCGCTACGTTTTTACGCTATCGAGGCTCGGGGACTAATGCCAAATACTATTGCCGAAACTGTTTTGCAGGATTTGGAATGGAGTGGATGCTTTTAGTTCACCGAAACGAATGCGTCAGAATCAATCCTGCGCAAGCTCCCCGATTTAAAGCTGGAGGAGACAACTTGCTCGAGTTTCGACATTTTAACCGTCAAAACCCCTTTCCTCGGATCATCTATGACGACTTCGAGTGTCTACTCCTGCCCATCCACACCACTCAACCGGGACCATCGACGAACTCGACCACCCTAATTCATCGACACGCACCTTGCAGCTTCGGTTACGTCGTGATCGGTCAGAACGGGGAGATCGTTCATCGAGATTACTACTTGGGAGAAGATGCGGTGGAAGTTTTTTATAAAGGCATGAAGAAAGAAGCGCGACATTATAACGAGTCGTTGAAAAGGATACTACCCCTCAATCTTTCCCCAGCCGAACAGGTCAGTTTCGAAGAATTAAAAATAATTCACTATTGCGGAAAACCCTTCCCCTTTTGGGTTTCGAAAGGCGACCCCAACACTAAAGTTAGGGATTACTGTCATATTAGCGGAAAATATAGAGGACCGGCTCACTTGAAATGTAATCTCAACGCCCGAGAAAAAAGAACCATTCCAGCCGTATTCCACGGTCTAGAAGGCTACGACATGCATCTTCTCATACCCGCAGTGCACATGTTTTAGGGTCAGGTAGACGTTATCGGTCGGAATGCTGAACGTTTTCAAAGTATGACGATCAAGAGGTTAAACAGCGGGATAAGCCTTCGATTCATAGACAGCGTGAATTTCCTTAAAGCTTCGCTGGATACTTTGGTCAAACACCGCAGGAGCTTCCCGATTCTCGAGGCGGCTTTGGACTCTGGTTTAAAGTCCTCTTGGTTCATTGAAGAAACCGTGCGATAGAGCATTGTAGATCTGCTGACCCGGAAAGGCGTTTACCCCTATGAGTACGTTACCGACATGTCGGTTTTCGAAAAAGAAGAGCTTCCCTCTCGAAAATGCTTTTTCTCTCAACTGAAGGACGAAGAGTTGGCGGGTGAGAAGTATGTGAGAGCGATCAACCTGTGGCTCAAGCTGAAAGTAAAGAAATTCGGCACATATCACGAAATCTACCAGATGACCGACGTTTTCCTACTCGTGGACATCTTCGAAGATTTCAGGAAAATATGCCTCGTTAACAACAAGTTGGATCCCTGCTACTATATCTCTACTCCGGGATTTAATTGGGCGGCACTGTTGAGAATGCAGGAATCCAAGTTGGAATTGTTTTTAAGCTCGGGAAAACACAACATGATAACTTCCGGCATCATAGGCGGTGTGTCGTTTATTTGCAAGAGATATTCAAAGGCGAACAACAAACATCTGGCCAATGTCAATCCCGACAAACCCTCCATTTACATAATTTACTTGGATATGAATAACTTGTACGGTTTCGCTATGAGAGCTCGTCTCCCATACGACGGATTCCGCTACTTGATCAAGGAAGAAATTCGGACCTTGGACGTTGACACCGTGCCGGACGATGCAGATGTCGGATATATGCTCCAAGTCGATCTAGAATACCCAGCGGAGCTTCACGACTCGCATAACGACTATCCCCTAGCTCCACAGAAGCTCGAGATCGGGGAAGTCCTCGTTTCACCCATTTCCCGAAAACTAGCGGAAGACATCAATCACAACATCAAACCTTCAATCAAACTCGTGCCGAATCTCCTGCATAAAAAGAACTACGTCGATCACTACTAAAATTTGAAGTTCTACCTGCATCACAGATTGATTCTTCGTCGCATCCGAAGAGTACTGAGCTTCAACCAGAAACCCTGGATGGAGGGGGAAAATCAATTTCAATACGGAGAAAAGACAGCAATCAACCGCACCCTTTGAAAAGGATTATTTTAAACTGTTAAACAACTCGGTATTTGGCAAGACGATGGAAAATAAGCAGAAGTGAGTCAACGTGAAACTGTGCTCCGATCCCAAGAAGGCGATCAAGTACACCTCTCAACCTCACGCAGATTCGTTGGAAATCCTTAACAAACATTTAGTGCAGATCAACCGCAGAGTCAGGAGCGTCTGTTGAGATCTACCGACGTACTCGGGATTCAGTATTCTGGAACTGTCAAAACTGGCCATGTTCCGCTTCTACTACGAATACGTTAAACCCAAGTACGAGGACCGGGCCAAACTCCTGTTTACCGACACCGACAGCCTGTGCTACGAAGTGGAAATGGACGATGTGTACTTGGATATGAAGCGAGACAGTGAACGCTTCGATAGCAGCAATTATCCGAGAGATCATCCCTTGTACTCCGAAGCGAACAAACAAGTCCTGGGGAAGATGAAGGATGAGATGGCCGGCGTTCCCATCTTAGAATTCATGGGTTTACAATCCAGAATGTACGCCATTAGAGCGCAGAAAATGAAGACGTCCATGAAGGCTAAGGGTATCCAGACATCTTTCGTGAAGAAGCACTTGGAGTTTAAAGATTACGAATCCGCTCTGAGAACGCCACTGCCTGCACCGAAAGGAACCTGGACTAAAATCGCTAGCTCAAAACACGAATTAAGCACGGTGAAAGTCACGAAATCGCTCCTCTCTGCCTACGATGACAAACGTTTTATCCTAGACAATGGGGAAGATACGCTAGCTATCGGTCATCGAGATTCCAGCACGTGGCGAGAGTACAAAGACAACTTCGACTCCGACGTAGACATCATGACCGATGAGGAGGAGGAGGAGAGAGCGAGTTTAGCGTTCATCTCGAAGGAGAAGGAGGAGTTGAACGATGCTAAACGAGAGGAGGAACAGTTTAGATCGATACGACAAACCGTGGTACTAGAAAACCGAAGGATGAAGCTGAACAATCTCGCGGCATGGAAAGAAAATGAAAAAGCTAGGTGAAGAATGTTGGATAGGGAAAGACGGGCCACGATGTGTCCGGTGCAGAAAAAGGCTAGATTAGAGAAAAAAATCACTAGTAAGAGGAAGGCTGAAAAACGAGAGACTGAGGAGGAAAAGAAAGCCAGATTGGAGAAAAAAGCCGCTAGTATGAGGAAGGCTCAAGAACGAGAGACTCAGGAGGAAAAGAAAGCAAGATTGGAGAAAAAAGCCGCTAGTAAGAGAAGGTACAAGAACGAGAAACTGAGGAGGAAAAGAAAGCCAGATTGGAGAAAAAAGCTGCTAGTATGAAGAAAAGCCGCATGCTTAAGAAATGATAGACCGGTAATGCCATCGGGGACATGCACCCAAGGTGGTCATTCCCTTTCCTTCCCACCCCCTTTTTCCTTCCCAATCCCACCCCATCCAACCTCTCCTATAACTGCAACCTTGACGCTGGTGGAGAGGCTTATTCCCTGGTTGAATATTAAAAAAAAACCCGAATCAAAATAATTCGAAAAAATGGATATAAAAATAGACTCGGATATTTTTTTGGCAGTGCAATTGGGGAAACCAGTAGCAGTATCAATCAAAAAAAGGTATCAAAAGACACTTTTCCACCTTATTGACAAAAAAAACTGGAAGAGACGTCCCTACTTTGATGACGTGACCGGAAGTGACATCATTAGGCTCACTGTGACGTCATAAGTGAGGTAATGACATCAAGGTATTAAAAGGATACAAAAATGTAACAAAAGTCGCTTTCCCACTGTCCTCCAAATCGACAAAAACTCAAAAGTGGGACGTCACTTTCCACCCTTCTCTAGATTGACGGAAAAAAGTAGCAAAAGACACTTTTCCACCATCTTCCAGATCGATGAAAACGAAAATAGGTAGCAAAAGACACTTTCCCACCATCCTCCAGATCGATGAAAACTAAATAAAAGGGTAACAAAAAGCACTTTCCTGCAGATCTATGAATACCGGAACCCCCACTTTATCACGTGACGTCATTAACCACACGTCATCATGAAGGTAGCAAAATTATGCAAAAAAGTAGCAAAAGGCACTTTCCCACCATCCTCCAGATTGATAAAAACTAAAAAAGTAGGGGGGGGTCCCTCCAAATTGACAAAAAAAAAGTAGCAAAAGACACTTTTCCACCATCCTACAAATTGAGAACGAAAAAAAAGGTAGCAAAAGACACTTTTTTCACCCCCTCCAGATCGATGAAAACCGGAAGTGACATCCCCACTTTTCATCACCTGACCGGAAGTGACGTCCCCACTTTAATCACATGGCCGGAAGTGGGGGTAATGACGTCACTTCCGGTTGTGGGTGGATGGAGGGGGGATAACTCAATCGTATTCTTACTCTACTGGGTGATTTTTGGGTTTCTTGATCGGCACGAAGAAATCGTAATTTTGAATATCCATTGTTTTTTCTTATTCAGCAATCAATCTCATAGTCTTTGTCTGAAAACTTTTCGTTGAATGTATTAGATCCGACGACTCCGTAATCCACGTTACTCCAAAATTTACGGTTCTGGGAGCATGGTTGGTGATGTACACGGAGTTAATTTTACAACTTACTTCCGACAAGGACATACTTCTGCACCGAGCCAAGTTAAACCACGGTTTTTCTGTAACGTTTTTGTTAAGTGTTCCTTTAGTTTTGTGGATGTTGTTGTACACTCACGTTTTGAGACATAGCGGCTTATCTGACTCACCGTCTGCCTTTTGACAAAATGGGTAGCAGGTGGAAGCTGGGTGTGAGTAATTTGGGTAACTGAACATCGTCAAAGAAACGGGTTTCTGCTTGTCGGTTTCAATTTCTAATTTTTCGCAAATGTATCGTTTAAGACTTTTCATCGCGGTTTGAGATTCGGGGGGTTGACGGAGAAATCCATCTCTAACACCTGGAATCTTTTTTCAAAATGAGAGAACCTATTCCTTTTAAATCCTCGAATTCTACGGAAGGACATAAGACGTACTTTACTCCATTTTTTAAATTCGTCGCATTTTCCGTCTTAATTTCTAGAGAATTTGATTACAACAGACTTGAAAGATTTCCGTAACAGGTAGAATTAGACATTTTTTAAATTTCTTATTCCTTTTGTTTACATATAAACAATAAGAATCGTCAAAATGCCGGTTAATAAATTTGGATAATCTTTGAAACGAACGCAAAGAGATGTGAAAGGAGTTCCGGGTGGATAATTTATATTAGACCTGAACCATGATTACGATATGCAGAATAAGCGACTTACTAAAGTCAAAGCTGATACAGAACCAAAAGATGTCGTAATTTATCCCCAATTTATCGAATTAGAAAAAGACGTAACAAAATTTAAAGCCTACGTAGGATTGACGAAAGATGCGGATGGACATTTTATGCTGAAAAAAACGTATTATAGATCTTGAAACTCCCTCGCAATCTCAGGATACGGCGACTAAGGATTACGTCGATTCAAAACCAGTATAAGACATGCAAATGAATCGCTTAACTAATCTAGCTGCTGGTATAGATCACGAAGATGCGATGACTTATTCTCAGTTGACAGATGTACAAAATTTAAAAACTACGTTGGAGGAAGGTGCCGATGGTCAACTCGACATGAAAGATAGACGACTCAAGGATCTGGTATATCCTGCACAATCTAAAGATGCAACGAATAAATTATACGTCGATGCGAAGCTTGTCGTCATAAATGAAGTGGAAACCAAACTCGATTATGCTTTGAAGGAAGATCCTGATGGACTGCTCGATGCAAATAATAAGCGAATCAAGGACCTTGCATCCCCCACACAATCTAAGGATGCCGCAAATAAAGAATACGTCGACGCCATGCTTCTCGGTATAAACGAATTAGAAACTAAAGTTGACAATGCCTTGATCATGGACTCTCGCGAAATATTCGACGCAAAAAATAAACGAATATGTAACCTGGTGAACCCCCAAATCCCTTCGGCAACTGTTAATAGAGACTATTTCTTCGAGGTAATTATAGAAGCCTACGAAATAGACAAACTTCAAACAGCGTTGAACGAGGATGAGGATGGGGTACTCGATGCAAAAAATAGACGAATTAAATTTACGCTCCCTCCAACCGCGGAATACGGCGTGGCGTGGCTACTAAGGGTTACGTCGATGGTCGAATGGTTACTTTAAACGTAGAAAAAAAAACTCCCACCAGACACGGAGGAAGCCAAAAATCATTTTTTAAATGTCGGTTTTGTGATGGAAAGATATATAAATCCACGTATCGACTGTATAGTTACTTTTCGCGGAACTAGTCCTTACCCTAAAGGTCACTCTTTCACGTGTATCAGTAACTATCCTCACCAATACTACTTAGCAACATCCGGTTGGTATATCCTGGGAATGAGTATAACAAGTAGCAGAAATCAAATACCTAGTTTAAACCCTCCAGATATAAAGATACGGTGTTTAATAACTAAGTTTTTGGATTTGTCGAAAAGTCTACCAAAAGACGAAAGATTTCAAATTTATCTCGATCTCGAGAGACTTATCCAACCATCAACTCTAAGTACAACGGAAATAACGATCATCGTGAACGAAGGTCACGTGATTTATACAATGGCTGATACGGCAAGATCGGAGGATAAAGATTACCAGATAGATATATACCTAACCAAGACGCGTTGTATAACATCGTCAAAATACCGGTTAATAAATTTGGAATATTTTTGAAACGAACGCAAAGAGATGTGAAAGGAGTTCCGGGTGTAGGATTTACATTAGACCTAAACCATGATTACGACATGCAGAATAAGGGACTTACTAAAGTCAAAGCTGCTACAGAACCCAAAGATGTCGTAATTTATTCCCAATTTACCGAATTAGAAAAAGATGTAAAAAAAATTTAAAGCTGACGTAAGATTGACGAAAGATGCGGATGGACATTTTAACGCTGAAAAGATACGTATTAAAGATCTTGAAACTCCCTCGCAATCTCAGGATACGGCGACTAAGGATTACTTCGATTCAAAAACTGTATCAGACATGCGAATAAATCGCTTAACTAATCTAGCTGCTGGTATAGATCACGATAGATCAGGATAAAGATTACCAGATAGATATATACCTAACCAAGACGCGTTGTATAACATGGTCAAAGCAGAGATCATATACTAATCCATACGAAGAACAATGGGGATAACCGAGTTAAAGAGCTAACTGTCTTAAAATATCTTCGTAATCATATCCCTTGCACGAGAAACTTAGAAAACATAAACAGAAATGACCGCACAATGTTTGATTAAATTTTGCACCCTGTCATAATTGTATTTAACGGTACCCAAATACTCCGAAATGGATGTCGGTGGCTCGAGGTTGCTGAAACTGTCGAAATAACAGGGTATGTCAGTAACTGTTGAGTAAGCCACCCAATGACTTCCGTTTCCATCGTGAAAATTGTCGAAATTAATGATGCCGCATTCGCCAAGAGGTTTAGGTTTTAGCAGCAGACGATCCTTGCTAAAAGTACCTCTGTATTTAGGAATTTTCAAAACTTTGACCAATCCATTCTAATCGAGATTCGTTAACGGTTTAGTAAAATCGATCTGACCTTCACTGGCCTTAGAAAGAGCCTTCTGCCATGAATAGTTTTTTTCTTTTTACGTTTCAACCCCGATTCCTCCATCTTTTTGTTATGTCTTATCATTTCTTCCATTACCTTAGCGTCGTTCTGGCTCTTTTTAACTGCAGTGGCGATACCGGCTGCACCTCTGGCTAGACCATCTACACCGGCTAAGATGGGTCCCAGCAACGCCAACAATGGTAAAAACCCATCTCGTTTTGCGATCTTTTTTATTTTACCCTGCTCCATTTTTTTTCCGTTCTTACTTCTTTTCTTTTTTTGTTTCCCCATCTCTCTTTTTTTTTTAAATCACTTCGACTTAGCCTTTATCCAATTTCAAACTCTTTTTTCTATCTCCGATCAATAGCACGTGGCACGGTGTTAGCTGGAACCGCAGCATTAAATTTCGACTTTACTTGTACGTCGACTATGCCGGACTGAAGTGTCTCAGACTACTTGGAACAGTCCAAAACTACTAGAGGATACGTCTTTTTAAACTGTACCGAATCGATACACAAATCCCCGACATCGTACAAAGCGCGTCTAAACTCTTGAGCCATTCTATACAGGATCGAGTATTCTGCAGTAGCGTAATTTACGTTCAAGTCCAAGAACGGGTAACGTTTGGAATTTCAAGTTACGTGAGCATCTTGAAGACTGCAGTGATCGAATACGGCTGGATTTTTTGTTTGCGCATCTTTTCTATCAGTCTGCAGAGCTAGAATAACCTACCTCGGTTTTTCCACGGCCGAAGTAGTAAGCACGCGCCTTGTGAAACTAGTGCTCTGAGGAAGTTCGCAACTATCGTAATGCCAGTGCCTAAAACCTAAGTCCACGTTCATCCCACCTTCTATGTATATAAAAAGCATGAAGTTTTGCTCGTCAGATGTGGTTACGTACGATACGTGCCACGAAATGCTACTCAATTCGACTTTCCCAACGGCTGTTGCAGCTGCCCTGAATACAGAGTCGTTATTGCTCGCCCTAGACAACGTTGGGACATGCTTGGCACCGTACAGCACCTTGTCACATTTTCCGAAAAATCCCATACAGTAGTTTAATGGAATGACGAACGAGAAGCTTCCTTTAGGAGTCGTCTCCTTTACGATGGTGGAATGCCGTAATTTGAATCCGATGTTATCGTTCAAATTGGCCGCGGAATATACTGCCGCATCTAATGCCACTTGATCGGTTGAGCCGTACGTAAGGATACTTTTCACGAGAGTCCCAGAACCGGGATAATTTAACTCGTCACTACCTTATCCCCCAAATAATATTTAATACTGGAAAATGGGTAAATGGAACCATTATTGACGAGAGACACTGCGTCCGCATCGACAAAACTAGAACCGTCGGCGCTCAGTAACCTGCCTTTAATCAGAAGATAACTATTAGCGACATGTAGGAACAAATCCTGGTTTTTGATTACAATTCTAATTTCTGAATTAACGTTGTTTAGATTAGTTCCTACTACCGGATTATATTCGTGAAATGCGTAGCTCTCCACGGAAGAATCTTGTTGTAAAGAATCGTTTATATCGAGGTAATGTTCTGTTAAACTCATCTTCTCGCTCTCGTTATAAATTTGATGAATGCTGGTTTTTTTAACCTTAATTGAATATAATATATCTACGACGAATCCTTTTCCAATTATTCTTTTTTTTCTTTCAAATACTAACATTCTTTTTTTAATATGTACAAAATTATTTTTTAAACCTCAGATGAAGTCTGACGGTAAGGGTTTCCTCGTTTAAATTTATTGTTTCGTTATCTTGAGAAGTTAATCAAATACGAATATAACAAATCTTGTCCGTAGTTACGGGAAGGTAAATTTAATTTTGAGTGGAAATTATCATCTTATAACCCGGTGGCACTTCCGGTTAAAAAGCGTATATGCAAGGTTGAGTGTCGTCATTCTCGTAGGAAGACCCGATTATTTTGGTATGAACGAAAATTGTATTCAGGCCCATTATATCGACGGATTTTTGACCTTGCTGAGGTTTAGTATAAGTTCCCTCAAGCAACTCTAGAACAGTTCCTAAATTATTATCTCCCAGAAACAAAACGCGGATTATGTATAACCAAGTTTGTTTTTAAACTATAGTGGTTCGGTTCCAAAACGATGGCAGTTTTTTTCGTGACCACTTCCTTCCAAAGTAGACTGTATAAAATTATTCAAGTCCGAAATTCTGTAAGCGCTGGGAACGATCCGCACCTCGATCCAATTCGCTCCACCATCGATGGTGTACAAAAATTCGTTATTGTCAGCGAGCACATTGAAAATACTGTAGTACGTATCCAAGGAGACGAGCGCTATTTCATACTGTTTTTTTAGGGTCTAGGTGTATAGGCGTTTTAAATTGCAGCTCAGTTCACCACCTATTCCCGTTAAAATATTGAACTGGAATCCATGCCTTTTCTTTTTTTGTTATTTGTTTTTAATAATGAAAAAAGGTACTGAAAGACACTTTCCCACCATCCTCCAGATCGATGAAAATGAAGAAAATTATCGAGAGGCACTTTCCCACCACCCTCCAGATCGATGAAAACTAAAAAAATGGTAGCAAATAGCACTTTCCTACCATCCTTCAGATCGATGAAAAACCGGAAATGATACCCCCGACTTTTCATTACCCACCGGAAGTGACACCCCGATTTTCATCTCGTGACTAGGGATATTTATGTTTGTGACCTAAAAAATGTAGAAAAAGGCATCCCATCCAGAATAACAAAAAAAAAAACAAAAAAAGGTAAGAAAAACCATCTTCCTCCTAATTGAGAAAAAACCAGAAGTGATGTCCCCACTTTTTATCATGTGATCTGAAGTGCATCATTACCCCCACTATGATCACATGACTGGAAGTTACATCATAGCAGGAAGCAAAAAGTACTTTCCCACACTTCATCAGATTTACGAAAGCAGGAAAACAGATAGTGAAATGCACTTTTCTACCCTCCTCCAGATTGACAAAAAAATTGAAGAGATGCCCCACTTTTTCATCATGTGATCTGAAGTGCATCATTACTCCCACTTTGACCATGTGACCAGAAGTGACATCATAGGAGGAAGCAAAAAATACTTTCCCACCTTCTTCAGATCAACGAAAGCCGGAAAACAGATAGTAGACTACACTTTTCCACCATCCTCCAAACTGACGAAAAAGGAAAGTGACACACCCAACTTTTCAACAGATGATCGGAATTGCATCATTATCCCCACTTTTATCACGTGACCGGAAGTAGGGGTATATATGTGCAACCGAATATCACATTACTACCCTACTAGTATTTCATGAGGAAAAATTTGAATGTAATTTTAATCCGACTGAATTAATTTATTGACCCAATGTTCAGTTTATTAGGACTAAAGGTTAAGTAGAAGTTTAAAGCAAACCGAATTAAAATAATGACCCAATATTCAGTATATTATGAGGAAGAATTGGGATGTAATTCGTACCCAACCGAGATAACATAATGACCCAATGTTCAGTTTATTACGAGTAAAGGTTGGGTGGAAGTGTTAACCCAAGAGTTAAATATTACCACCAAATTCCATTTATTATAAAGAAGAATTTGGATGTAATTTTAATCCAACTGATTTAACTTAATGACCAAATGTTCAGTATATTACAACTAAGAAATTGGCGGAAGTTTCAGCCCAATAGATTTAAATAACCCAATATTTAGTCTATAATGCGCATGAATTGGGATGTAAATTTGAGCTAACCGAGTTAACATAATGGCCCATTGTCCAGTTTTTATGACTAAGCGTTGGATGGAAGTTTTAACCTAACACAGTTAAAATAATAACCCAATCTTCAGTTTATTATGAACATGAAATAGGATGTAGTTTTGACCCAACCAAGTTAACATAATTTACCAAAGTTCAGTTTATTATGACTACGCATTGGGTGGAAGTTTTAACCCAACTGAGTTAAATTAATAAACTAATATTAGGTATATTATGAATAAGAATTTGGATGTAATTTCAATCCGATCGAGGTAACATAATAACCCCACGTTCAATTTATTATGACAACGGGTTGGGTGGTTGTTTTAACCCAACTGAGTTAAAATAATTACACAATCTTCAGTCTATAATGAACATGAAATGGGATGTAATTTTTACCCAACCGATTTAACTTGATTTAACGGGATTTAACCCAATATTCAGTTTATTACAACTAAGGGTTGGGTTGAAATTTTAACCAAACTGAGTTAAAATAATAAACCAATATTCGGTCTATTATGAACAAGAATTTGGATGTAATTTTAATCCAACTGAATTAACTTAATGACCCATTGGTTAGTTTATTAGGACTAATGGTTAAGTAGAAGTTTTAACCAAACTGAAGTAAAATAATAACACAATATTCAGTCTATTATGAGGAAGAATTGTAATGTAATTTGTCCCCAACCGAGTTAACATAATGACCCAATGTTCAGTTTATTATGACTAAGGGTTTGTTGGAAGTTTAAACCAAACTGAGTTAAAATAATAAACCTATATTAGGTCTATTATGAACAAGAATTTGGATCTAATTTTAATCCAACCGAATTTACTTAATTCTCAATGGTTAGTTTATTAGGACTAAGGGTTAAGTAGAAGTTTTAACCAAACTGCAGTAAAATAATAACACAATAATGAGTCTATTATGAGGAAGAATTGGGATGTAATTCGTACCCAAACGAGTTAACGTAATGACCCAATGTACAGTTTATTACGAGTAAGGTTGGGTGGAAGTTTTAACCCAACAGAGTTAAAATAATAACACAATATTCAGTGTAATATTAAGAAGAATTTGGGTTTAATTTAAAACCAACCGATTTAACCCAATGACCCAATGTTCTGTTTATTACAACTAAGGAATTGGTGGAACTTTCAGCCTAAAGGATTTCAATAAGCCAATATTTAGTCTTCTATCAGCAAGAATTGGGTTGTAATTTTGACCCAACCGAGTTCACATAACCCAAAGTTCAGTTTATTATGACTAAGGGTTGGGTGGAGGTTTTCACCTAAGAGAGTTAAATTAATAACCCAATATTAGGTTTATTATGAAAATGAAATGGGATGTAGTTTTGACCCAAGTTAACATAATAACCGAATGTTCAGTTTATTATGACTACAGGTTGGGTGGAAGTTTTACCTCTACTGAATTAAAATAATAAACCAATATTCGGTCCATTATGAACTAGAATTTATATTGTATTTTAATCCGATTTAAAAACCCATTGTTTAGTTTATTCCGACTCTGGGTCGGGCGGAAGTTTATACTCAACTGAATCAAAATAATAATCTAATATTCTGTCTATTAAGAGGAAGTATTGGGATGTAATTTCATTCCAACCGAGTTAACATAATGACCCTATGTTCATTTTATCAAGAACCACCGTAGCGGTCCTTATGTAAACCTCAGCATGAACGTCCATGTTAAACCTCAAACTTTGAACTCCTATAGTCTCGCCCAGAATATGACATAGACCAACGAAATTCAGTACTTGGGGTCGTGTCGCAACTATTTCACTGCATTACAAATTTTAATCACAACAATCGAACCGTTCAGCGTCCACAGTATGGCCATTTCTTGTTGTTGTTGTTGTTGTGACTTTTTACTCTCACCTGGAGACCGATCCGCTGAACCGATTTTCAAGTTCTATAGCTTAAAACGTAGGTATGGACAAGGCCTAGGGCCTTTAACAGGCTATTTTAATGTAACTACAATATTCTCGACACGGAAAGCCAAATGGGCTAGAACTTTTGCACTCACGTAGAGATTAAACCAATGAACCGATTTCCAATATGTATAACTTAAGCCGTAAGTATTAACACCTACCAGGACCTTTTAAACACGATTTTGATTTAACTGCAGTATTCTCGTCCGCAGAGCAATAATTATTGTAGAGCAATGAGCAGAAATCGTTAATGTTGTTGTTGAGACTCTTTGCCCTCACCTGGAGATCAAACCACTAAACCGATTTTCAAGTTCTGTGGCTTAAAACCTAGATATGGACAAGGCCTAGAGCCTTTCTCAAGGTATTTTAATGTAATTACAATATTCCTGACATGGAAAGCCAAATGGGCTAGAATTTGGATGTAATTTTAATAAAACCGATTTAACTTAATGAACCATTGTTCATTTTATTACGACTAAGGGTTTGGCAGAAGTTTTAGACCAACTGATTTAAACAATAACCCAATATTTAGTCTATCACGTGCAAAAATTTTGACCCAACCGAGTTAAGATACTGGCCCATTGTCCAGGTTTTTATGACGAAGGGTTGGGTGGAAGTTTTAACCTAACAGAGTTAAAATAATAACCCAATCTTCAGTTTATTATGAACATGAAATGGGATGTAGTTTTGACCCAACCAAGTTAACATAATAATCTAATGTTCAGTTTATTATGACTACGCGTTGGGTGGAAGTTTTAACCAAACTGGGTTAAAATGATAAACTAATATTCAGTATATTATGAACAAGAATTTGGATGTAATTTTAATCCAATCGAGGTAACATAATAACCTCACGTTCAGTTTATTATGACTACGGGTGGGGTGGAAATTTTAACCAAACTGAGTTAAAATAATAAACCAGTATTCAGTCAATTATGAACACTAGTTTGGATGTAATGTTAATTATACCGAGTTAACGTAATGACAATGTTCAGTTTTTGTTACTAAGGGTTTGGTGGAAGTTTTAACCCAACTGAGTTAAAATAATAAACCAATACTAAGTCTATTATGAACAAGAATTTGGATGTAACTTAGAATTTAGATGTAATTTTAATCCAACCAAATTAACTTAATGACCCAATGGTTAGTTTATTAGGACTAAGGGTTAAGTAAAAGTCTTAACCAAACTGAAGTAAAATAATAACACAATATTCGGTCTATTATGAGGAAGAATTGGGATGTAATTCGTACCCAAACGAGTTAAAATAATGACCCAATGTTCAGTTTATTACGAGTAAGGGTTGTGTGGAAGTTTTAACCCAACAGAGTTAAAAAATTAACACAATATTCGGTGTAATATTAAGAAGAATTTGGATGTAATTTTAATCCAACCGATTTAACTTAATGACCAATGTTCTGTTTATTACAACTAAGAAATTTATTAAAGTTTTAGCCTAAAGAATTTCAATAATAGGCCTATATTTATAATATTATGAGCAAGAATTGGGATGTAATTTTGACCCAACCGAGTTAACATAATAACCCAAAGTTCAGTTTATTATGACTAAGGGTTGGGTGGAAGTTTTATAAGGGTTGGGTGGAAGTTTTAACCTAACATAGTTAAATTAATAACCCAATAATAAATTTATTATGAACATGACATGGGATGTAGATTTGACCAAAGTTAACATAATAACTGAATGTTCAGTTTATTATGACTACAGGTTGGGTGGAAGTTTTAACTCTACTGAATTAAAATATTAAACAAATATTCAGTCTGTTATGAACTAGAATTTATATGTAATTTTAACCTGATTTTAAAACCCATTGTTCAGTTTATTCTGACTAAGAGTCGGGTGGAAGTTTATACTCAACTGAGTCAAAATAATAATCTAATATTCAGTTTATTATGAGGAAGTATTGGAATTAATTTCAATCCAACCGAGTTTACAAATGACCCCATGTTCATTTTGCCAAGAACCACAGTAACGGTCCCTATGTAAACCTCAGCATGAACTTCCATGGTAAACGTCAAACTTTGAACTCCTATAGTTACCCGTAGAATTGTCATAGACCAAGGAAATTCGGTATTTGGGGTCGAGTCGTAACTATTTCACCGCATTACACATTTTAATGACAACAATCGAACCGTTTGGCGTCCACAGCATGGCCATTTCTTATTGGTGTCGTTGTTGTTGTTGTTGTTGTTCTTGTTGTTTTTGTCATAGGAACTCTTTGCCCTCACCCGGAGAGCGAACCACTGAACCGATTTTCTGTAGCTTAAAACGAAGGTCTGGAGAAGGCCTAAAGCCTTTCGCAAGGTATTTTAATGTAACTACTACTTTCTAGACACGGAAAGCCAAATGAGCTAAAACCTTTTTCTTTCACTTAGAGATAGAATTAATGAACCTATTTTCAATTTGTATAGCTTAAACTGTAGGTATTAAAACCTATCACGTCCTTTTGAACACGATTTTCATGTGACTGCAGTATTCTCGTCCGCAGAGGAATTATTATTGTACAGCACTGGGCAGAAATCATTAATGTTGCTGTTGAGACTCTTTGCCCTCACCAGGATATCGAACCACTGAACCGATTTTCAAGTTCTGTAGCTTAAAACATAGGTATGGACAAAGCCTAAACCCTTTCTCAAGGTATTTTAATGTAACTACAATATTCTTGACACGGAAACCCAACTGGGCTAGAATTTGGATGTAATTTTAATCCAACCGATTTAATTTAATGACCCAATGTTCGGTTTATTGCGACTAAGGGTTTGATAGAAGTTTTAGCCCAACTGATTTAAATAATGACCCAGTATTCAATCTATTATGAGGAAGAATTTGGACGTAATTCTTACCCAACTGATTTAACTTCGTGAACCAATGTTCAGTTTATTACAACTAAGGGTTAGGTGGAAATTTTAACCAAACTCAGTTAAAATAATAAACCAATATTCAATCTATTATAAACACTAATTTGGATGTAATGTTAATTATACCGAGTTAACATAATGACCCAATATTCAGTTTATTACGAATAAGGGTTGGGTGGATGTTTTAACCCAACTGAGTTAAAATAATAACCCAATATTCAGTCTATTATGAGGAAAAATTGGGATGTAATTCTTACCCAACTGATTTAACTTAAAGACCTTATGTTCAGTTTATTGCAACTAAGGGTTTGTTGGAAGTCTTAGCCCAACGGATTTAAATAATACCCTGTATTTCGACTATTATGAGCAAGAATTGGGATGTAATTTTGACCCAACCGAGTTAACATAATGACCCAATGTTCAGTTTGTTATGAATAAGGGTTGGGTGGAAGTTTTAACCCAACTGAGTTAAAATAATAACCCAATATTCAGTTTTATGGACAATGCCGCCCAGCTTAGGTACTCCAAGAGCATTATAGTATTTGAAATTATCCGCGAGCAAGCTATTATCACTAGGCGGGACCCTACAGCATTATTTGGGTACTTGAAACGGCTATGTTCTGGGGTTAAGCCTATTCCCCCTCTTTTACATGATTGCAGAGTTCTCTCTGCTGAGCCAGACAAAGCAGAGGTTTTTGGGTCTGTCTTCACTGAGAACTTTGTCACCCTTGATCTTGACATACCAGTCTGGATGGTTGGTTTGGTTCCCTCTGGAATTCAGGAGTTTACAGTAACTGCAGAGGAGGTACTTCGTGCCATCGGGAGTCTGAAACCTAGTAGGGCCTGCGGTCCAGACGGTTTCTCTGCTTTCTTTCTCAGGGAGATCAGTCTCCAGATCTGCGTGCCTGTTTCTTGGATTCTTGATCGTTCCTTGATGGAAGGCAGTATTCCACAAGTTTGCAAGGAAGCTGTAATTTTACCTATTTTTTAAAAAGGGTGATCCGTCGGCACCAGGGAACTACAGATCTATCGCTTTGACTTGTGTTATCTGTAAGGTACTTGAGAAACTGATACGTGTTAAGATGCTCGATTTTCTTGCTTCCACTAACCAATTATTTCCGGATCTGTTTGGTTTTGGTCTGCTAGGTCAAATGTTCCACAGCAACTGTTAGTTCTTGAGTTTATAACCGACTCAATTTATGGTGGGGTGCCTGTAGACTTACTCTTTGTTGACTTTGCAAAGGCATTCGAATTGTTCTAATTGGAGCGCCTCCTTGTCAAGCTGCATTGTGTATGGTTTTACGGGTTTATTTGGGACTGGTTTATGAACTTTTTGTTGGGTCGTTCACAGCGTGTCTCTTGCGGAGGGTGTCTGTCCAAACCATTGGAGGTCCTCAGTGGCATTCCCCAAGGCTTTATCTTGAGGCCATTACTGTTTGTTATTTACGTTAATGATCTTCGCACTAACTCAACTGTGATTCCGGTATATAAGTTTGCTGATGATTTGAAGCTGAATCCACAGGTTGTTGATGTTGAGTCTTCTGGTGACCTATAGCAGGCCCTTGAAGATTTGGATAGCTGGTCCCATACTTGGAGTCCTCCATTGCTCCTCTGAAGTCTGCGGTATTGCATTTGGGGCACAATAACTTGAATTTTGGTTATATCTTAGGGGCGCTGGTATTCCAGCTCATAACTCTATTAAAGACTTGGGTGTGTTTTCATAGTTAAAAAGGCCAGGCAGAGGGCTGCGTTCAAGTCGGGTGACCGTGCCACCTTGATCTGGGCTTTTAAATAATATGTCAGGCCCAGACTCGAATTTGCGTGTCCGGTGTGGAACCCTCATCTGCTAGCTTCTATTGAGAGGTGGAGTCGTTTCAAGGGAGGTTCACTAAGTCCTTGCCCTGACTGAGGAAACTTGACAATCGGAGCCGACTCCGAGTTCGGGGGCTTGATTCTTTGGAACTCAGAAGGATGAAAGCAGACTTACATATTCCAACTTGCCCAAAAATTTTTTTGGAGATTTCCATGGGTTATTTGAGCTGATGGGCTGTATGTACACCCGTGGCCATGCTTGGAAGCTCGTCCTTGAGACGTTCAGGTTGGATTGTTGGCAAAAATTGTTTTCTAATCGCGTGATCAAAATCTGGAATGCGCTCCCAGCATCTGTTGTTTCGACCCTCTACTCTTAAATGAATAAATGTAATCTTAATACATTTCTGTCCCAGTTCAAGAATATTGATTTAAATTTATTCAGAGTTACCAATCCAATGTTCACTTTATTACGACTAAGAATTAGATGGAGGGTTTAACCTAACTGAGTTAAAATAATAACACAATATTCAAATTATTACGAAGTAGAATTTGGATGTAATTTTTATCTAACCGATTTAACCTAATGACCCAGTGTTCAAAATATTACAACAAAGGGTTGGGAAGAATTTTAGCCCAACTGAGTTAAAATAATAACCCAATATTCAGTATATAATGAGCAAGAATTTGATTGTTATTTTTATCCAACCAAGTTAACATAATGATGTAATGTTCAGTTTTTTATGACTAAAGCTTTGGTTGAAGTTTTAACCCGAGTTAAAATAGTTACCCAATATTATGAGCAAGAATTGGGATGTAATTTTTATGCAACCGAGTTAACATAATGACCCAATGTTCAGCTGATTATGACTAAGGCTTGGGTTGAAATTTGAAGTATTGGTTTTTACTGATTAAAATAATAAACCAATATTCAGTCAATTATGAACAAGAATTTGGATTAAATTTTTTTCCGAGATAAGAATCCCATATTCAGTATTTACGACTAAGGGTTGGGTGGAAATTTTAACCAAACTGGGTTAAAATAATAATCCAATATTCAGTCTATTGTGAGGAAGAATTGGGATGTAATTCTGAAACAAACGAGATAACATAATGACCCCATGTTCACTTTGAATAAGCATTGGGTGGAAGTTTTAACCCATCTGAGTTTGAGTTCTAATAATAAAACAATATTCAGTTTATTATAAATGTAATTTTCATCCAAAAAATACTCGAAAATTCGAAAAGTCGTTCAACATTTTTTTTAATGTTTCGCCCCCCCACAAAAAAATCCATTGCCCATTAAATGCCAACGTTTTATTTAGTCTATTGGTAATGCAAGGCATATGTAATATAGCCAGAAGTTTAATATTAAATCTACTAGGTGTGGCAACGTGGAAGGCATACATAACACAACCTCCCCCCTCCAAAAAAGATGAATTTCAATGTTTAGCTCGAAATGAACGTATTTCACCATGGTGTCGTTAGCTTTGACGTATGATATTGAAGTTGACGTCATCTATTAACTGGTTACCATAGCCCTGGTTGACTTCCCCATTCTTTAGTTCCTAAATGTTTTAGGAAGAACTTCTGTGCACCCCCTTCCCTCCGCTTCACTTACAGTGACAATCTGAATGCATGGATTGTCAGTTGGATTGTTTGGGAGGGAAGGAGGAAGAGAAGGAAGCGTAGCACGAACTGACCGGGATTCGACAGGCTCACATGAAAACTTAAAAACCAAATTAAAAAAAAAAAAAAACGTAAAATTACACAGAAATTTAATTTGAGAATATTCGAATGGAATATACCATATTCGAGTATGCTCTTGACGAACGAATATTCGTCCGACCCCTAGGTTTAAATAACTGAGTGAAAATAATAAAGCAATACGCAGTCTATTATGAAGAATAATACGAATGTAATTTTAATGAAACCGAAATAACTTTATGACCCAATGTTCAGTTTATTAGGACTAATGGTTCTTTAGAAGTTTTAACCAAACTGAAGTAAAGTAATAACCTAATATTCGGTCTATTATGGGAGAAGAATTGTAATGTAATTCGTACCCTACCGAATTGACATAATGACCCAATGTTCACGTTCTTACGAGTAAGGGTTTGGTGAAAGTTTCAACCAGACAGAGTTGAAATAATAATACGAAATTTAGTTTATTATTAAGAAGAATTTGGATGTCATTTTAATCCAACCGATTTAACCTAATTAACCAATGTTCAGTTTATTACAACTAAGGAATTGGTGGAAGTTTCAGGCCAACGGATTTAAATAATAGCCGAATATTTTAGTCTATTACGAATAAGAATAAGGATGTAATGTTGACCCAAACGAGTTAACATAATGACCCAATGTTCAGTTCATTATAAATAAGGGTAGGGTGGAATATTTCGCCTACCAATGTTAAAATAATAACCCAATAGTCAGTTTATTGTGAACATGAAATGGGATGTAGTCTTCACCCAACCAAGTTAACATAATAACCCAATGTTTCAGTTTATTTTGACGACGGGTTGGGTGGAAGTTTTACCCAACTGAATAAAAATAATAAAAAAATATTCAATCAATTACGTACTAGAATTTAGATGTAATTTTAATCCCAGTTAAATACCCAATGTTTAGTTTATTACAACTAAGGGGAGGGAGAAAATTTACCCCCAAATGAGTCAATATAATAATCAAATATTCAGTTAACATAATGTTCAGTTTATTACGACTAAGTTTTGGGTGGAAATTTTAACCAAACTGGCTTAAAATAACAACCCAAAATTTAGTTTATATGAACACTAATTTGAATGTAATTTTAATCAAACTGAGTTAACGTAATGATTCAAAGTTCAGTATATTACCACTAAGGGTTAGGTCGAAGTTTGAACCCAACTGAGCTAAATAATAACCCAATATTCAGTCAGTTATGAGGAAGAATTGGGGTGTAATTCTCAAACAAACGTGTTAACATAATGACCCTATAGGCTACTCAGTTTATTACGACTAACGGTTCGGTGGAAGTTTTAACCCAACCGTGTTAAAATAATAAACCAGTATTCATTATTCAGTCTATTATGAACAAGAATTTCGATGTAATTTTAATCCTACCGAGTTAACATAATGACACAATGTTCAGTTTATTACAACTAAGGGTTAGATAGAAGTTTTAACCCAACTGAGTTAAAATAGTAAGCTAATATTCGGTCTATTATGAGCAAGAATTTGGATATAATTTTAAACCAAGAGGGTAACATAATGACCGCATTTTCAGTTTATTTCGTTAAGGGTTGGGTGGAAGTTTTAATGCAACTGAGTTAAAACAAACAAATATTCAGTCTTTTATGAAGAAGAATTTCGAAGTAATTTTAATCCAACCAAATTAACTTAATGTCCCAATGTTCAGTTTGTTAGGTTGTTTAGTTTGTTAAGTAGAAGTTTTAACCAAGCAGAAGTAAAATAACCCAATATTCAGTCTATTACGAGGAAGAATTGGGATATAATTTGTACCCAACTGAGTCATCATAATGACCCAATGATAAGTTTATTACGACTATGGGTTGGGTGGAGGTTTTACTCCAACTAGGTTAAAATAATAAACCAATATTCAGTCTAATATGAACAAGAATTTGGATGTTATTTTTATCTAACTGTTTACCCTAATGACCCAATGTTCAGTTTATTACAACTAAGGACTTGGGGAAGATTTATCCCAACGTATTTAAATAATAACCCAATATTTAGTCTATTATGAGCAAGGAATGGGATGTAGTTTTCACCCAACCAGGTTAACATAAGTAGAGGGAAAGTACTACAACTACGGCCTGGCTACGAAAACCATTGTATTCTATTGTTCTCGAAGCCAGGGCTACCAAAACAGACCTACTACAATACTGGGTCTGCCTTCAAAGAAAACCTTTCCGAAGTAGACGATACCTACCTACAAGGGGCTGTGCTCATCATGAATGAAAAATTTTATTTTTTTTTTACCGGTCGGTCGTACTGCCACCGGTAGGCAGTCCGAAGCGTTTATTCTGCTTTGATTCTCCCTTTACTAGATTTATTTTCCCTTTAAAAAATTTTCATTAATGCTCAAAAAGGAGTGAAACTGCTATAAAACTGGTAATGTACATTTCGTCGGCTATAAAAATAAAATTTTGAAAATTAAAAAAAAAACATGATCTGTAAACACTCAGATCATGAAACGATACAAAGACTGACTACTGAAGGATGCTCTTTATACGAATATCCTGCTAGAAAAATGAAATAACGACAAACTGTTCAATTCAATTTCTGCCTCAAGTCAACTGGAGCGTGACATCAATGCCGTTATTGCATGAGACACAATGAGGAAAGGCATTTATGGTGCAAAAGCTAAATGAAGCGTGGAATAAATTGCTAACAGGCCAAGTTGCGTTTTTCCTAGCATTGTCGTGTTTCCTGCGCATTGACGTCAAAGGATGTCCGTTGTCACGCTATCGATAGCAGCCTCGTAGTACATTGATCCATTTTTTGGCTGACTGTGCAATCGGTAAGTACTGGACTGAGTAAAACTCTTGAACTATGATGCGGTTAACATCATCGAGAGCTCGCAAACCATTTAATGCTGCTCGTTCTCATTGACTCGACTAGACCACGTTATACAAAATCACCGTCGTCAATATAGTAAAATGTACACCATTACCAAGTTTGTCTGCGATTATTGATTTATCTGCGATTATTGATTTATCTGCGATTATTCATTTATCTGCGATTATTGGTTCATTGCACTTACTATTCTGCTCGCTTCATGATGACAACCTGTCGGTCGAAATTTAGAATTGACGAGCAAATCGCATTCATACTTCTCGAGTGACTTTACTCCCTGGTTACTACGGCAGCTTACCGGTTACTTCAACAGCTTTCTTTTTGTCCCTCTCCCATTATCACTGACTAATTTTGCAGAACGAAACGCAATAAGAGCTATGTTTTCTACTAGCCTAGACAAATATCGCTCTTATCGCTCTGGAGGTTATTAATCGCCTGGTTTCGGTGTGCAGTTCTAACCGTACTTCGAGTCCGAAGGGTACCAAAATCCCTATTGATCTTAGGAAGTTGGCTCGGAAGAAAATTATCCTATGGCATCGCTATAAGGCAAATCGTTCCATTGACATCTTAAGAACATATAATTTGCACCGAAAAAACTATGTGGTGGCTCTAAAAAACCATCAACGTAAACAGGAATGTTTGGCCTTGGCTGAAGGCACTCCTGCATCCCTTTTTCGTTTTTTCCGTCAAAAAACTGGTGTTTCAAGATCTATACCTCCCCTGAAGGTGAGAGGCAATTATATTACTGATACGACAGCTAAAGCATCTGTCCTAAATGAGATTTTTGCCGAAAACGGTATCATCGACAATAATTTTATTCCTACCATGAGTAATTATAATCAATTAGACAGGGACCCCTGTAGCACGGTGGAAATTAAATCCAGTGACGTGCTTTCAGCTCTCACTACCCTCAGACCAAGCCATGCGGTTGGGCCTGACGGGTTTTCTGCCCACTTCTACAGAGAAATACGTTCTCAAATCTGTGGTCCTTTAACTTACATCTTTAAGCATTCACTTACTTCTGGCAGATTGCCTTCCATTTGGTTGACGGCAAATGTGACACCTATCTTTAAGAAGGGCAACCCCGCTGATCCAAACAATTACAGACCTATCGCACTTACGGTCGTCCCCTGTAAAGTGTTAGAGAAAATTATTCGTGATAAGATGCTCTGGTACACAACCAACCATCACCTAATTAAGGACGACCAATTTGGTTTTATGCCAGGTCGCTCCTCTACTCTCCAATTACTTTCTGCGTTAGACTGCTGGACCCAAGCATTGGATATTGGCGTACCTTCTGACGAAATCCTATTTGACTTTAAAAAAGCATTCGAATCGGTTGTGCATAGTAAACTCCTTTTTAAACTTCAAACTTATGGGTTCGATGGAAAACTTTTAGCGTGGATCAAGGCTTTTTTATCTGGACGCACCCAACGGGTTATTCTTGGGACAACTAGCTCGGCTGAAGTTAACGTTATCAGTGGAGTCCCTCAAGGCTCCGTGTTGGGACCGTTTCTGTTCGTCCTCTTCCTGAATGATTTATACTGTAACTCTGAATCTGTTGAGCAGGCAAAATTCGCTGACGACCTCAAGCTGCATTCTGTTACCCTAAGTAGTTTAAATAATGACCTAATCCAAGCCGAAATCAACTATGTTTCTCAATGGGCAAAGGACTGGCAACTTCCAATCTCCGAAGCCAAGTCTAAATGTTTCCATATTGGTAACCTAAATCTGGGCTACATTTATGATATTGAGGTATCAGCATGCCAGGTGTTAGTTTGGTAAAAGATCTGGGTGTCTGGTTCGATTCAAGCTTAAAATCATCGACTCATTGTGCACATATTACAGCGAATGCAGGTCGTCGTCTGGGGTTGATTCAGCGGATATTTACTTCGGGCTGCACTGAAACAAAACTGCGTGCTTTTAAAGTTTATGTTAGACCTCTTTTGGAGTATGCGAGCCCGGTTTGGTCTCCACACCTTCTGCGGGATATTGACCATCTGGAGTCGGTTCAGCGCAGGTTTACAAAGTCACAAACTGGAATGAAACATTTGCAGTATTATTTACGGCTCAAAGCACTGGGTATTGAATCACTGGAGTTGCGCCGCTTAAAGGCCGATCTTTTACTGGCTTTCAAGATACTGCGTGGTCTGCTTTCGGTCGATCTTCCTTTATTTGAGCTCAGCACTGTAAATTGGACGAGAGGTCATAGCCTAAAACTGAGCGTACCTAAGACACGATTGACTTGCCGCAGAAATTTCTTTGCCGTAAGGGTGGTCCCCGTCTGGAATTCACTGGAGGAGCACATGGTTATGGCGCCAACGGTGCTTGCATTCAAGCGCTGTCTAATGAATATAGATCTGACTCGCTTCCTCAAGAGGCCCCAATTTTGTGGCAGCCAATGATTTTATTTTTCTTCGCACTGGACATGCAGTCACTGCATCAATCTATCTTTCTAATTTTTACTGCATCAACTTTTTATTGACTTAATCTGGTCAGGCTCTTTATCTTTTTTAGGCTAACAGTCAGTGGCTATTCAGCCCTTGTTAGTCCTGTTGCTCCTGCAACGAATATTTATTTATTTATTTATTTATTGCCTTCTCCAAATGCATTGTTAGTCAGAATCCCTCGTTGGCCGTTCGTGTATCTACTTATAATGAAATTAGTGGCTAGACTGTTTTGTTATAACGAAATACACGGATTGCTTACATGGTATTTGTTTCATGTGTGTGTCTATCGTTTTGTTTCTGTGGCAAGGAAAGGATTTAGCACTTCAGCGTTAATGCTAATTATTGCTGGGGCCCGGTGAGCTGATTTCCTAGTACTCATACAGCACAGAATTGTTTCGGTTTTGTGTATGAAACTTAAAAAAAAACCACGCAATTCAATCCATTCTCAAATATAGTCTTCGATTTGAGAATTGGCGTGCGTGGTTTCCACGTTCCAACGATTCGCCGGCCAGAGACAGAAAGACAGTTTTCCCCCAAAAAATCCAAATGTCTCTGGTCGACGTAAAGTGGTTTTTGTCGAAATGACCTTGAAAATATGAACGCACCATCAATGAGCACTTGTTAAAATTTTGTAAGTATAGTATACAATTACTAATTTGTAAGTATGAAATATGCAATAGCTTATCTACGAATTTAGTAAGTTTGTAAACACAAAAACACTTTGTTTATTTTCCCCCACTAATAAAGTTTTTTTTATGCATTTTGGGTAAAAATTAATTCACGAAGATTAATTTCTCATATGCTTCGAACCCTGCAAAAACACAACATATTACTACGCCAAAGCGATATATTTTAGTGAAACCAGCATGACACATTTTTAGGCCTAAACCTATTGGGAGGGGGGGGGAAGCAGTGGTCATTAACTTCTGAACCGCACGAGATACAGCTGTGCTGTTTGTGGCATTTTAAATGGCTTTACAAAGGCACTTTTCGTTCAACGGAACTCCAAACATACATTTTCTGTTGAACGAAAAGTGCCTTTGCAAAGCCATTTAAAATGCCACAAACAGCACATCTGTATCTGGTGCGGTTCCTCCTTAGTTCAAAAACCTCCAGCCAAAATGGCCGCCGATATTCAAATCCAGTCAATGTTCCCCCATACTGCAGCCAAAAAAAAAAGACATTAATTTTTTGCAGCCAAAAAAAAAGAAAGAAAACATTAATTTTAGCCAAGTTTCTCATTTTCTCCTAGATATCGGCGGCCATTTTGAATTTTTCAAAATATGGTCAGAATTCCACCAAAATCAATATACTTCGGAATTTGGACCTCCCCTATCGATCTGCCGTGTCAAAAATTAATATTTCCCAATTTTTTTTTTCCGATTTGGGTACAGGTGTAAAGTGTTAAGCAATGAACAAAAATAAATTTTGGTTTTATTAATCTGCGGATTGCAGCAAAGCGCCACAGCCTTACTGTTGTTGAATTTCATCCAAGGGATTCTTAAGAATTTCAATGATTTCTGGGATGTTTTGGAGGAACGAATTCCATTCTGCAAAGTTCATTTCACATTGGGTTACCGGAATCATGTTCCAATCAAAAGTGTAGAGAAGCATCGCCGTTAAATTTTATCCTCAGTCTTTTATTTTCTCCAAGACGCACTGCGTGAAACATAGAATCGAGAGCATTGACTAACAACGAATTAAACTGATTTAACAAGACAGCTTTCGTTGATGGACTTAGGAACAACTGAATCACATTTTGAATCTGTTCAATAGCACCCAAGGCCGCATTTTCATTTTCACCGGCAAAATGAGCATTGTTGGCCCTACGTTTCAAAATTTCTTGATTTAAATCGTCGTGATGTTTTAACAAGACTTCCCACTTGTGAAAATTCAAATTAATTTGGGACTGCCCCGACGTGAAGTTGACGACAGCATTTTCTCCGAAAGAAGTGGCTTGAACGGCGGTGTGAGGGCCCAGGGCGATAACATTATCGTTACTCATATTGATTACGTGCTGTCTTTAATAATAAGAGTTAATTTTATTTTTGTTTTTTTTTATGCTCTTATCCTTCAAATTCGCAATGTACCTCTAACAAATGGTGCCCAGTCGGAATGACTCCTGAATTGGAGACCAAAATCGTGTTCCCAATGTGCAGTTCTATTGGCGTCCTGTCGAAGCTGACCACGGTGGCTGCCTCACCAGCAATTTTTTGAATGGTCTTAACTGAATTAGCTCCGACCTGCAAACTCACTTGAAATTGAATATTGATTCGTGAGGCAAGGGCTATTACTTTAGTTATCCGACCGAGTTCGGAAACCATGATGTACTGTTGGCCATTTTCTGACAACCATTTAAAATTATCTCTCGTTTCTAAATTCGAACGAAAACAGTAGACGCGCCTGAGAACTCGTAATTCCCTCCTAATCCGATTTACTTGTCTGTCTACGTATTTCTTGGTCGCTGTATCACCATCACTGGATGGCTGACTAAAATTTACTAATTTCTTGTCAGCTAAGCTTAAATTTCCATCGAAATCTTTACTCAAACTTATTTCAGATTTCAGGTAGCCTAGAGTGACTGCTTCGTTTTGACTGGTGGGAGCCCCCAAATCAACTATTCTGTTTCCAGCTATCTCAAATTGCCTTCTACAGTTTTGGAGAAACCAAGTGCGTTTTTAACGAATGTGACAGTAGCAGCGTCTGAGTTAGAAATAGGAGGGGCTAGGTTGGTAATTCTCTTCTGCCTGGCATTAAAATCAGTGTCTGGTCCCCTCAAGAAATCTCCACTATGCGATGCCGTTTTCATCCGTTTTGCAGAGCTACCAAATTTATCGACGAAGCTCATAATTATGGATAATGTGAAAAAAGTTTTCACCCTGGAACAAACGTTGAATTACGTACAAGCAATACTGGCCACATAGTATTTCTCTAGAATCTTGGATACGTCGGTGGTTGGACAGAAAGTTACCACCGAGATGTCTTTTGATCTCTAGAGGAGCTTTTAAACCAAAAGAATCGAAATAAAAACAGCAGCTGGGCCCTCGACTGAAATAACACACCCAGTGGCTTACTGCAGCTAAGGAGTCTTGTAAATTGACTATGCCACTCTCTCCATTCCGCTGCAGACGTTGAGGAAGAAGGTCTTTGCTGAACGTTCCTCTGTAATTGGTAATGCCTAATTTTTCGGCATGTCTGTTTAAATCTACGTTAGCCAGAGCCCTGTTTAATGAGACATTTGCTTGAGATAAAAACCTCGTCCAGGGTTTCGGTTTTTGGTAGTTTTTCTTTTTTGTGACGTCTTTTTTTTAAGTTTTTTAAGTCCGGCTCCCTTCTTTCTGTATATGGCGAGCGCCTCCATGGCGGCGTTACGCCGTTTCAATTCTTGTAGCTGCCTGGCGTTATTCCTGGCCGAGTTGACGGCTCTGGAGATTCCAGATGCTGATCCAGCTAAACCACTGATGGCTCTCAACCCCACCAGGGCGGGTAGGAGAGGAATTATGCCGCCAGTTTGATTACGAGAAAGTTTCAAGCTCAGTCCTCGACCTGCCTTGAGAGCCTTCAATACTTTACCGTGTTGCGTTTTAGTGAGCGGAAGCGTCACGTTCCCTCTCTTTAGCTGAGAATTGGAAAGGCGGAAAGAAGGAACTTTGCCAGCTTTGACGTGTTTTAACATTTTTTGCTTTTGATGGGGAGTCAAAGAGACTGCTACGTTTTGTACATGATTTTTCCCTCTTTATGAAAAAAAATAAAGCATCAAGCATCATACTAAAACCTCGACTTTACTCCTGTCCAATTTCAAATACATTATTCTGTCGCTAATGACCAATACTAAAGCTTTCGTATTTTGTGGGACGGCAGCCCCGAAGCGCATTTTTACTTGCAGATCATTCTATAACTGATGAGGACAATCTCTCTGACTGTTTTGAGACGTCGAGGTCAACCAAAGGATAATTCTTCGTAAGCTGGTCCGGACGATCCGGACGCCAACCCGTAGTACTGCTTTCTAAAATCTACAATCATTTGATACAAGTTAGAGATGTTACCTTGCGCAAAATTTACATTTAGATCGAGAAACGGGTAACGTTCGGAATTGAGCGTTACGTGCACGTCTGTAAAGCTGCAATGATCGAAGACTGCCGGATTTTTTTCGCATCGTTGTCTCTAGCAGTTTGAAAACCTATTACTATCAACCTCGGGCATTGAACAGAACTGGTGGTGATCAATCTCCAAGCACAGCTTGTCGTGGTGGGAAGGTCTAACTGGTCAGTGTACCAGTGTCTGAACGCAAGGGGGGTGCTGATGCCAGAATCCACCATAGCGTACAGTTTGTTTTTTTGACCATCGGAGGGAGTCACGTGCGGGAGGAACCAAGTTATTTGTTCTAAGACTATCTTGCCGGCATCAACCCCCGACTCTCTGAATATAGCATTATCGTCCGATGATCGAATAAGCACCAGCGTTTGTTGACAAGCATATAAAATTTTCGTATAGTCTTCGCAAAAGCCCAGTAAGTGGGACAATGGCACGGCAAAGGAAAAACTGCCTTTCGGGTTGCGGGCAAACAGCACGTCTCTTTTGTGTTTCAGAATCAAATTCGTAGTATCGTCTGTTGAAGATGCATTATGGGAGTCCTAAATCCATCATCTATTGGTCAATTCCGCTTGCTGCTCTGGAGAGTAACTTACTAAACCTTTAATGGTGGTTGCAAAACCGGGCATATTTAATTGGTCGACTGTCTTGTTGCCTATTTTATATTGTATCATGCTAAATAAATATGCGGTGGCGTTATTCACCAAAGCAATTTTATCTGTCACGGCGTATACCGAACTGTCAGAACTCTTGACAAGTACACCTTTCACGTGAATGTAGGTTTTGTGCGGGTGGGTGAATAAATCTTGGTTCTGAACCGTTATTTTGATTTCGCTGTTGGGAGTATTCACGTTCGTACCCACTATTGGCCCGTACTCGTGATAATTGTAACTGACGACTGATTCGTCCAGTATGAATGGTTCTGTAAGGTTCAGATATTCCTCATTGCTCTCCGTCTTTAGGCACTGATGAGACTGTCTATGAATTTGACGTTTTCAGGACTCAGAAATTGTCGCCTTCTAGCTCTGAAAGTCTCGTTGTTCCCCCCTTTCGCTCGTGGCAATGTTTCTCTCTTATAAGAGCCTCCCAATTGGTTGTGGACTATTGGTTCTTTAGCTAAAGGTAGACTGGGAATAGTTGGTTTAATAATATTCTTATTAAATTTCAACATTTTAGGTTTTTTATTTTTTTCCTAAGTGTAGTCTCATTGTTAATGTCTCACCTTTCAAATTAACAGGCCTGTTGGCCTGGTCGGTAAACCAAATTCTAATAGAGTAAACCACGTTTTTAGTAACGGACAGATATATCAGATTGTGAGGCGAAGAAACCACTTTATATCCTGGGGAGACGTTGGGGAAAAACGAGTAAAGAGTCGGTTGCGATGATCCGTTCACGTAAGAACCCGAAACCAAGTCGCAATGTACCAGTATGCTATTTACATTTATTATGTTGACAGTATTTGGTCGATGTATTCCCCAAATTTGTAAGTCTTAGCTTCGAAACCAAAATTCTTTCCGATACTGGACAGTTCAGAAAAATCAACCTTATATCTCCTGTCAGTAATAGTTAGTTCGCACTTTAGAGTGTTTACGTTGCCATTTAATAGAACGTAGGAAACGTTATTAGTCTCGTCCCAATGCTTGCTCTGCTTGAATTTTCTGTAAATGATGTTTATAATTTCGTCTAATTCATAACAACCTTCTGAGACGACGATTTTAATCCAGGTGTTACCGCCGTCCGTGCTGTAAGTGAAAGAGTCGGTCACGTCCTCTATAACGTTAGGAATGGAGTTGTAAGTCTCCAGATTGACTAGAGCCAATTCGTGAGCGCCTTCCAATATCAACGGGGAAGGAAAACTGGTCACAAAGTCAGTTTTTTCAGAGGAAAGTATGATCGACATATTTTTAGTTTAATACATTAGTTAACATGTACTGAATTCACCGATCAGTTTTCGGTACTCTCCAGCAATGCTTTGCTCCGCATTTCTGTGAAAATGTGCACGAATTCTTCGTCCAGAGAATTATTGCCAGCGTCTGTAGAGGCTCTGAGGAACTTCAGTCTTTCGCACAAGTCATTCGGATCTCTATAGAACCGGTATCCTTTCCCTACAACCTCGGCAGTCTGCCCCAAACAGGTTTTATAAAAGTCGTGTACTTGAAGCCGGCGCAGAACTTTAGTCTTTTCCTACTGTCGTCGTTGTTGTGATAAATGGCTTTACTCCTCTTCAGAATATCGTGGTATTTCAAAAGGCTGGCATCTCCATCCGGTGGCTTCGAAGGGTTTTTTAACATAACCAACTGCCACAAATCGTCCGTCCCTTCGTACTTTTTTCCTCCCACGATCAAGTCGTCGTCTTGAAATTGTACCTCCATTGCACCAATCATTTAAAGTTTAGCCTCCGGGTCGTATCGAATGCCAAAAGTGGGGTCGGTCAGAGTCTCTCGAGTAGAACATGCTTAGATACTTGGTAGCTAGCGGACTGAGTCTGACTGCTGAATCGCCGAGTAAAGAGGCCTCTTCTATTTGTCTCCTACGAGCCCCCAGCGTGAGGTCAAGTGACATGTGGGAGGGCGCGTCAGGTAATGGACCCATGGAACTGGGTCCCGCGCGAAACTGTATCTCATCATCGTCACTGTCTATATTCTCGTCTTCAGTATCGACGCGGCCCGTTGCCGCTTCCAAAGCTTTCTGAATATGCTCTAACAGTTTCCCGTGATATTTTTCTCTTTCTTCTGTCCAGCCTCTAGAGCCAACAGTTCTTTGATTTATCGTTGACGCTGAGCCGATGCCTCGCTTTCCTGTAGCATCTGCATTTTAGTCTGGTCTACTGTAGGATCAACTACTGGTTTGAATATCTTTTGCAAATGTTCAGATTCTGTCTGCTTTTCCATTTTGAAATTTTTGTTTCAGACGCTTTTTTAGAGCCTCGTACTGATCGACCGCTTTATGGGGTTTGCTTTTCTTATTTTTAGTTTTAATAGACATGACTTGTACAGATTTATTTCAACTTTTCCTTGGTCTCAACTTTGACTTGGTTGGATTTCTCATTTGCATGTATTTGTTCCAACGGAGGGGCTGATTAAGGTACTGGATTCGTAAAAATGGTTTTTTTTGGCTCACAAAATTTTTGTTATGAGGCAAGTTTACGCGAGGAAATAACTATCTACACGACAATTTGCGGACGTATGTTCAATACACGAGTTCCTGGCACAATAAATGAAAAGCGTACGGCACTTTCACGCTCGCGATCGAACCTCTACGGCACACCCTGCATTTTTAGAGCCTCGTACTGATCAACCTCTTTCTGGGGTTTGCTTCTCTTATTTTTAGTTTTAGTAGGGTTTAGTACTTTATAAAATAATGTTTAAGTCAACAAACGTTAATGTCAACAAAAACCTAGACGTACGTTAATGTCAACAAAAACCTTCGGCAGACATGTCGTTGTTAGTCAAGCATTCTTCTATACCTTCGATCCAAGGGTTTAGTTTTATCGATGAGTAGGAATCCGTACGGAACAGAGTTCCAAACCTCACCACACATGCTACGAAACTCGTCGAAAATCATGTCACCACCAACGTGGTTATTGAAGACATGTTTGAGGTTTGCTTCGTCTTGCCTGAAGAGAATTATAATGTTGGAATTATCTCGAATAACTCTCTTGGGTACCCTGCTGTAAGTCTGACATAAATAAAAGATCGAGGCACCCGCGTGCCTGCCGTAGGCAAAATAGCGTTCAATTCTGTCTTGTTTCTCAATCATGAAATCGTCCAATAAAATTACCGTTTTGCCACATGGCAGTTTTTCTGGACATATTTCCTCGAAAGCTCTCCTGAGATGGAAATATTTGTTTTGAAATAAAGACTTGGAGTACACGCGCTGGCCGTCATAATTCAACCAACCTGGATTGCAAATGAAATTTATAACTAAATTGGTCTTTCCACAACCGGCAGGGCCGCAAATGATGCACCTTACGTCCTCTGGAAAATTCAGTAAATTACCAGTCGATGGTCGCTTATTGACATCGGCTATGTCATAATTTATCACTTTCATCTTTCAGCTGCTTTAAGAAAAAAAAATGGTATTTTGATAAATTCTCTGCAAAACTAGTATCTAAAATACCTTTTCATTCTCATTTTATAAATAAACGGAGATGTACTGCCTCAAATGCAAAAGAGTTACAGCCAGTAAAAATGTCAGGCACGTTGTGACTAAGAATTATCGACAACTGCTGAAGGGCGAGTGTAAAGTGTGCGGCACGAGGAAAGCACAGTTTCAGAAGAGCAGAGGCTCTGGATTGTTCAACAGCGCGATGGACAAGTTGCTGGTGGAACTTCACATTCCGGGATACAACTATTGCGGTCCGGGAACAAAACTGAACAAGAGACTGAACAGAGGCGACGCTGCCATCAATTCTCTGGATGAGGCCTGCAAACAGCACGACATCGAATACTCTGCCAAACCAGACTTGGAACGAAGGCACGAAGCTGATAGAAAGTTGGCCTCCGATGCAGTAAAAGTAGCAAAATCTAGCAAAACTGGTCTGAAAGAGAAGTTAGCAGCAGTTGCCATAGCCGCAGCTATGAAAACCAAAGTAAAGTTTGGAATGGGAATAAAAAAAAAATCAAATGGAAACTTTAGTGGAGGCGCTACACAAGCCAGCTAGGCGAAACTTTCCGAGGAGGCGCGTTATTAGCTACGGGATAGGTGATTTAGTTCAAGCGGACCTGGTGGAGATGATACCTTACGCGGAACAAAACGAAAATTACAAATACTTGCTAACTGCCATCGATGTATTCTCTAAATACGCTTGGGCCGTCCCTGTGAAATCGAAGAACGCCGCGGATGTCACTGGCGCTTTTAACGAGATATTAAACACGATGTCTAATCCACTTAAAAGCCTACAAAACGATGAAGGGAAGGAATACTATAATAAAGATTTCGCAGCACTAATGAAACGCCACAAAATAAACCACTATTCGACCAAGTCAGAACTCAAGGTGAGCGTAGTAGAACGCCTAAATCGCACATTGATGTCGAACATGTGGAAACGGTTCACTCTGCGAGGTAACCACAAGTGGATAGACATTATAGATGAAATTGTCAAAGATTACAACGACAGAGTTCATTCTACCATTAAAATGAAACCATCCGAAGTAACTAAACGCGATGAACCGGAGATCAGAAACATATTGCTGAAAAAGAGCCCTTCCAAAAAGAAGAAGAATAGTTTCAAAGTCGGGGATTTAGTAAGAGTGACAACGGCAAAATCTGTATTCGACAAGGGATATTTGCAAAACTTTACCAACGAACTGTTCGAGGTGAGTGAAGTCAGAAAAACTCGACCGACTTGCTACAGGTTGGTCGACCAACTGGGTAGTAAAATCGAAGGCACTTTTTACGCGCAAGAGTTGCAGAAAACTAACGTGCCGGATCTGTTTTTAGTCGAAGAGATTATGAAGACTAAAAAAGTGGGAGGGAAAACTCGTTACCTCGTCAGGCGGAAAGGCTATGACGAGCGCTTCGACAGTTGGCTCGACGAAAAGCCAGTTGTTCTAGGAAAATAACAACCAAAATACCAAATTTTTCCTCTTTTTATTTATATTATTAAACTGAGACCAGGACGTTGAAATCATTCAGTTGGAGTGATGGAAAAAACAAATTTTACCTGCGTTTACTGCGCTCAAACGTATCCTACCCGAGGAAGATTGATACAACATCTCGTAGAGACACACAGGGATAGTTACCCACCCGAGTGCGATTGCTTCGAAAGGGTGTTGGGCTGTACAGACGATCCCATCCTCTGTGAGCAAGGACTCAAACACAGAAAGTACACGAAAGCCGTGCAGGCTGTAGACCCATTGTACCTTTATAATGTTGATGCGAAGAGGTATAGAAGCTCTACTGTACGAATGTCTCGGCAATTGGTGACTTGCAGAGCTCAGATTGGATTAGGAGTGAGTTTCGTTCGAAATGGCCAAGAAATACCAACTGGATTTCAGTCCCGCTACTCCCCAATCTATAATCCATTAGATATTCCCAAGTTACTGGACGCAGCTTATGCTAAAATCCAACATTCCATCGACGAATTCGCCGAAAGAGGGAGTGGTTGGGTGATAAATCGGTCCTACGAACTCACAATCCGTGTAGCAAAAATCGACCCGCTCAGACCAGGCTCTTACATTCCTCTGCCAGCAAAATTAAAAAAAGAAGTGGAAGTGTGTAGTCAATGTTCAAAATTTCACTGACCACAAGTGCTTCTTGTATTCAATTCTGGCTGCCAAACACAAATTAAGCATGGTGAATCCAAAAGAATACGAAGTATACGTGAGAACGGTAGATTGTTCGATGCTGGACTTTCCAACACGGCTGAATCACATTGACGCATTCGAGATGGCCAACAATCATTTATCGATCAATGTGATTACTTATACCAAAGAGAACGGCTTGCATCCCCTTCGTGTGAGCACGAATTTTAAAGGCCAACCCATAGATCTTCTTTTAATTACCGACGAGTCGACAAATTTTCACTACTGTGCCATCGTGGATTGTAACCAATTTCTCCGACACCAGGGATCGGAAAGCAACCCGAAATATTACTGTCGAAATTGTTTCACCGCTTATGGAAAGGCATCGCTGAGAGACAAACACAAACTGGACTGTACAAGAACCAATCCGTCACCTCAAGCGCTTAAATTCCTAAAACCGGGCGAAAACATTTTGAAGTTTGAAGTTTCAATAGAAGAAATATTCACCCCAAAATCATATACGCCGATTTCGAGTGCCTTCTGAAACCCGTTCCTTCCTCTAACAGCTCCGGTAAGAAAATCAACCACCATCAACCTTGCAGCTTCGGCTACGTCGTGGTGGGGTCTGGAAACTTTCAAAAAGCTGCTTATTACCTGGGAGAAGATGCCGTTGAACAATTCCTCGATCAGTTGGTGATTGAAGCGCGCGAGTACGACGAAACATTAAAAAGAGTCCAACCACTATGCCTCACTCCGGTCCAAGAGGCTAATTTTAACCACGCTGTAGACTGCATCTACTGCAAAAAGTTATTCGGTTCAAAAGACGACAAAGTCCGGGATCACTGCTACGTTACCGCCCAGTGCAGAGGAGCTTTTCACTCGAGTTGTAATCTGAATGCCCGAGAGCGCACCATGATCCCCGTGGTATTTCACTGCCTCGAAGCTTACGATATGCATCTACTGGTAAGAGCGGTGCACAAGTTTCCGAAAAAAATAGAAGTCCTCGCGAGAAATACGGAGAGGTTCATGAGCATGACCATTACCGTTGAAACGGGATGGGATGAAAAGAAAAAAAGAAAACGTACATTCGGCTTAAGTTCGTAGACAGCTGTAATTTTCTCTCCTGTTCGCTAAAAACTTTAGGAAAGAGACATAAACGAGATTACGAATTTAGGATGGTGAAGCTGTTCTTGAAAGCTGGTGGGAAGGACAAATGGTTCCTTCCCGACGTCCAGGAAGAGACTGCCGTGGATCTGTTAACCCATAAGGGCTACTACCCATACGAACACTTTTCCAACCAGTGAAACCTGTCGTGAAGCTAGTGGCCAACCTAGTGAGTAAGACGCGGTACGTAATTCACTACCGGAACCTAAAATTCTACCTCGAACATGGCTTGGTCCTTCGTCACGTCAGGAGGGTGCTGAGTTTCAATCAGAAGCCCTGGTTGAAACAATATATAGATTTTCATACGGCAAGACGAAAGGAATCGAAGACGGTGTCTGAAGGGGACTTTCACAAGTTGTGTCCTAATTTGGTGTTTGGGAAGACGATTGAACAGAAACAGAAAAGACTAAAAGTCAAGCTATGCACTGACAGCAAGCGAGCCATCAAATATTCCACCCATCCCAATACCGATTCGTTTCAGATATTGCACGAAAAGCTGGTTCAGATCAACTCGAAAGTACGCAAGGTGACGTGCGATCTTCCCACCTACTCGGGGTTCGCCATACTAGAGTTGTCCAAACAAATTCTCTACGAATTTCACTACCGATACATATGTCCCCAATATGGAGATCGAGCAAGACTGCTGTTCACAGACACGGACTCGCTGTGCTATTGCATCGAAACCGTGTACGTGTACACGGACATGGCTAAAAACAAGAGTAGATTCGACACTAGCAACTACGATCCTCAACATCCACTGTTCTGCAACGTCAACAAGCAAGTGTTGGGAAAGATGAAAGATGCTACGAAGGGAGTACCGATAAAAGAGTTTGTGGGGTTGAGTAGCAAGATGTATTCGCTCGTGACGTCCCAAAGCGAAACGAAAAAAGCGAAAGGAATTTCCAAGAGATTCGTGGAGAAAAACTTAAGCCACGAAGATTACATGGCGACTCTCCATTCGAATCAGGAACAAAGAGGGAGTTGGTACAAGATCGCCAGTGACAGCCATCACCAGCTGGCTACGACCATGGTGATTAAATCCCTACTGTCGGCCTACGATGACAAGAGATTCCTCATAAACGAAGTAGAAACTTTTGCAATCGGACATCGTGGCATCAATTATATACAATACCATGAGGATGATGACTACGATGTGGATGACTATCTTAATTATTTGATCTTGGAGTCTTTAGACGATGACAATGACGGAGTATGGAAAGGTATGTCCGACGGTATAATCAGCGATGAAGAGGCGGAAACTCGGTGGAACGGGGATGAAGTGGAACAGAGGCTGAAAGAAGTTGATAATGTCGAGGTTCGAGAAGCCGAGATGAGGAAATTGCGGATGAGGGAGAGTAGGCAGTTGAAAGTGCAAAATCCAGAAGAGTGGAAGAAGAGAGCCAGGGATAAACGAAGACGGTTAGATAGGGATAGGCACGCCACACTAACTCCTATCCAGAAAAAGAAAAAAACAAGCTGTGGAAAAAGACCAACGTGCGAGAATGACTGAAGAAGAGAAAATAGTGTTCAGGGAAAAAAGAAGGCTGGCTCAAAGAGAGCGAAGAGAGAAAAAGAAACGAATGGCTCGGTGATTTGTTGTTTGTAATAATGTTTGTTGAATAAAATATAATATATATTTTTTTATTAAAGAACAAACTCTAAGATACATTCTCATCATGGACGCCACTAGCGGTTATTTTATGCTGAGTAAATACCTCAATGTCACGATTGAAAGCGGACCGACTCTCGTTTTTAACAAACAGGCAGGGCTTACCACAGAGTTGAGATTCAACTCGTTGGAAGGACCTACCTATATCGACTGGGTGAAAAGATCTACAGATCTGTACTCAATCAGTGGAAGGAGAAATTGCAGTCCAAGGACGAAGAAGAAAATAGGTTCGCCTGGAAAGGTTGGGAAAGCAAGGACGAGGTCTATGGAAAAGCGTTACGGATCCCACTTCGAAACAGGTCTTCGAGCCGTTCATCGAAATAGTCGGAGAAGTGTTAATCGAGCAATTGTAGGTAACTGTACACGAAAAACAAATGTTGGCAATAATGTTGGAATTGTACAAACTCGACAGCAGAAACAAAATGAAATTCTTGTTGGATTTTAAAATGAAAGAGCTTCGTATCGGAGAGGAAAAAAGAATCAGAGTACGATTTACAAATGACGACACGCAAGTGCACTTTGTGGAATACGACCCTAAAACAACGCCGGTGGTTACTTTGTTACAACTTTCGTTTATGGAATGGTCCGAGCTCTACATACACTTTGCTAGCCTAGATAAACTCATGGGGAAAGTTTCCGAAGACGAATAAATATTTCTCCATTCGGACTGCCTCTGTGCGGCAGTACGACCGACCGGTAAAAAAAATAATAAAATTTTTCATTCACGATGAGCACAGAGCACAACCCCTTGTAGGTAGGTATCGTCTACTTCGGAAAGGTTTTCTTTGAAGGCAGACCCAGTATTGTAGTAGGTCTGTTGGGGTAGCCCTGGCTTCGAGAACAATAGAATACAATGGATTTCGTAGCCAGGCAGTAGTAGTAGTACTTTGCCTCTACTAACATAATAACCCAATGTTCAGTTTATTATGACTACGGGTAGGGTGGAAATATTAACCCAGCTGATTTAAAATAATTAATCAATATTCAGTCTATTATGAATAAGAATTTGAATGTATTTTTAATCTAAGTTAACGGCCGAATGTTCAGTTTATTATGACTACAGGTTGGGTGGAAGTTTTAACCCACTGAGTTAAAATAATAAACCAATACTCATTCTATTATAAACAAGAATTTAGATGTATTTTTAATCCGAGTTAACAACGCAATGTTCAGTTTATTACGACCAAGGGTTAGGTGGAGTTTTTAACCCAACTGAGTCATAATAATAACCTAATATTCAGTCTATTATGAGCAAGAATTGGGATGTAATTTTAATTAAACCGATTTAACTTAATGACCTAATATTCAGTTTATTACGACTAAGGGATGCGAGGAAGTTTTAATCCAACCGAGTTAAAATAATAAATCAGTATTCATTCTATTACTATGAAAAAGAATTAGGACGTAATTTTAATCCACCCGACTTAACATAAAGACCCAATGTTCAGTATATTACCACTAATGGTTATGTCGAAGTTTTAACTACTGAGTTAAAATAATAAACCAAAATTCAGCCTATTATGAACACTAATTTGGATGTAATGTTATTACTACCGAGGTAACATAATGACCCAATGTTCAGTTTGTTACAACTAAGAGTTGTGGGGAAGTCATAATGCAACTGAGCGAAAATAATAAACCAATATTCAGTCATTTAAGAAAAAAATTTAGATGTAATTTTAATCCAACCGAATTAACTTAATGACCCAATGTTCTGTTTATAAGGACTAAGGAATCTCTTATGAGCAAGATTTTGGATGTAATTTTAATCCACCTGATTTAACTGCATGACCCAATGTTCAGTTTATTACAACTAGGTGTTAGGTAGAAATTTTAACCAAACTGAGTTAAAATGAAAAACCAATGTTTAGTCTATGATGAACACTAATTTGGATGTAATGTTAATCCTAACGGGTTAACATAATGACCCAGTGTTCAGTTTATTAGGAATAAGGGTTAAGTAGAAGT